>CAUYQG010036808.1:0-33474 GCA_963574415.1 Tarsius wallacei | reverse complement strand
TATCCCAAACCTGTGATGCCCAACATGATCTTCATTGGTGGCATCAACTGCAATCAGGGGAAGCCATTGCCTAAGGTAAGTGATCTCTCCTTTAGCACATTAAGAATCATCTGGCTTTGGACTTTAGAAAAGATTTTTACTAAACTGTGATTCTTCATTGACATTTGTCAAATTTGGAATTTCTTTCTGGTTAAATGAATTTTTTGATGCCAATTCCCTTACATGTCAGCTAGCAAATTTATAAAACTGCCTCATTGATATATATGTATATTCAGTCGATAAGTTGTAGGTAATCCCCAGGCTACATTATTTTTAATACTGTCTTTGTAAAAATACCTAAAAACACAGTAAGAAATTGAACTTCCCTTTTTTGCTAATCCTATGCTACCGCCTACAGAAAAATGCTCTTAGTAGTTTTGTATACATTCTTTTCAATTTTTTGAAATTATTTTTACTATATACATATATCTTATGTAAATTCTTTCATCCAATTTATTAAAATAAAATTTAGCATCCAGATGGACATATTATTCTTTGCCTGGCATTTTTTACTTGTCAGCATATTATAAACATTTTTTTATGGGCCAATATAGACAGATTTGACATGTTCCTTTAATCACTGCATAACAGTATTTACTTTGGTTATACCATAGCTTTTTCAACCAAACAATATTGATATAGATTAAGATGCGTTTCACTTATTGCTTTATGAGCAGAACTGTACTAAACATTGTCAAGTTCTCTCTCTTGGATACCGTTCTTCGGTTAGAGCACAAAGTCCACCTAGGTGTGGCCTGGCCCCTCACCTTTGGCTGAGTGTGGAGCCCGTCTGCTTCCTGGACACACTCAATTCATTGAGGCTCATAGGGTCACCCAGACTGGATTAGAGAGAGATACAGAGAGCTATATGTGGCTTTATATCACCTACCATATGGAGATATATATATATATATATCTTTATATATTTTTTAGTTATATTTAACTTTAATATATATAAAATATATGTATATCTATTAAGTGATATGTTGTTTGAATGTTTTCATATATGTGGGCGGTTATGAATTAAAGTATATATTTAGGATTGTAAATAAAGCAAGCAGAATTTTCAAATAAGAATTTAGATTTCAGAGGGGGCACTTTGACAAACAGCCTTGAATGGAGCCCAACTACAAAAGGTAATTGTTATTGAAAGACCTAGGACACTGTCAATTACTCCTCCCTTGTTTCAGAGGGGAGGCTATGTATTGGAAAATCATATAGTTTGTTGTACCTTGCTGGGCAGCAGGAGTCATACTCTGAATCTCATCTCATTGGTAAGAAAGAAGATGATAGAGTATTTGTGTGTCTGCATGTGTTTGTGTGTAGAGTCTCTGGCCCTATGTAGGGGATTTTCCTGAGATTCCTCTGTAGCAAAAAGCAATTGAGTTTATACATGGGAATTATAGCTAATGATGAATTAAATACTTTAACAAGCATGAGAGATCATCATTCAGGAGAACGAAAATAATTTTAATGTGAAAAAAAAAGAAATCACTCCCAGTCTTTTTCACTACTTGGTGAGTTCCTGCAGATTTGTTGACTGGATCCAGCTTGAAAGAATTTCATAATGAATCTGCAATTTCCATGTCATCTGCAAATAACTTCATCCCCCTCGTATTTATATCATCCAGGGCAGTTGTAGGTCTGGAGAACTGAAGGTGAGATGTGGTTACACAGAAAGATAAGATCTGTGCTTCCCCTGTTTCTCTAAGATTCTAGGTGTATTCAAAGATCCAAATTGAAAGCTAACTGTTAGCAGTCAAGCTCAAGCCCTCTCACCAGTATTATTTATTTCAGTGTTTTATTATCAGAGTTTCCAGACATACATGAAAGAGATTGTAGTATAGTGAGCACCCATATATCCATTCTTAGGTTAAGTTATTTTCAGTATTTTGCTATACTGACTTAACTATTCTTTTTTCCTTCCTTTTAAAGAAAATTTTTGACTATCATTTATTTTTTCATGTTTACAAAATTTTACTTAACATATATATATATTTTCACTTCATGTCTCTTTATTATAACTTGAACACTAAGTTTACTATTATTATTATTTCATTTCATTTTCCTTTGGAGTTGTGGGGTGCAAGTGAGGATTTACTATATGAGTAAGTTGCATGCAGCTGAAGTTTGGGTTTCTAGTTGTCCCTCTTTCCCCAGATAGTGGGCCAGGTATCCAGTGTCTTGCCACATGTTTCCCTCCCTCTTCCATTCCTCCCTTCCCCAGCAGTGTCCAGCATCTGCCAATCCCACCCTGTGCTCATGTGACCAGTTGACTATCATTTCTTAAAGAAAATTTTAGACATGTCATTCCATCCATAAATACTTTGCTAAATATAAAAAAATAAGGAAAATTTGTTAAATAGTCACAATCATTATCACACCTAGCAAAATTAATAATTCTTTAATATTATTCCCAGTCCATAATTAAATTTCCTTTAAGTGTCTCAACAATGTCATTTACGTTTTTAAAATTTATTATAAAGATGTGGAGTACAAATCAGGATTAGGTACATAAGTAATGTAGGTGCAGGTGAAGTTTGGGGCCTCCAACTGGTCCTCATTTTCCCTAGTTTAGAATCAGTTACTCTTTGAGGGTTTTTTTGTTTTTTTGTTTGTTTGTTTTGAGATGAAGTCTCACTATGTTGCCTAGGTTGGTTTTGAATTCCAGAGCTCAAGCAATACTTCAATCTCAGTCTCCCATCTCAGCCTCCCAAAGTGCTGCAATTATAGGTATGAGCCACTGCGCCTGTTTGGCCATTTGATTTTTTGACCAGGGTGCCCAGAACATTAACAGGGGAAAGAGTAGTCTCTTCAATAGAAAGCACTGGATCAACTACATTTCCATGTGCAAGAGAATGAAGCTGGATATAAATATACAAAAATTAGCTTGACACGGATCACAGACCTGTACAGAATATCTAAAACTAAAAATCTCAGAAGAAAACGTATGAGAAAAATATTTATGACCTTGAATTTGAAAATGGTTTCTGAGTTTGTGGCACCAAAAGTACAAGAAAGAAAGACGTTGATATATTTGACATCAAAATGAAAAACTTCTTTGCATCAATGGACACGATCATGAAAGTGCAAAGGCAACTCGCATGGGCTCCCACATACAGCTGTACAAGAAACACACATATCTTAACCAGGAGGCTTGTGGGAGGCAACTAGAATCCTGAAAGACACAATCTTGAGTGTCAAGATCCTGAAAGATCAAAATTCCAAAAACAATTATGAAAAAAATAATTTTTAAAAGGATTTTATTTGCCTTATTAAGGGGGTATTTGAGAAACATAAAAACAGAACACTTCAAAAGCTACTTTACACAATAAAATAGGCAATACGGGCACATATATATTTGGAAGCATAAACATTCAGGTATATTAAACACAGTACGAGTATAATAGTTATGAGAAGATGAACCATATCCATAAAGAAATGGGTCAAAAGGGAAATTTATGAATGTATATCACTGTGATTGGTCATTGTGTGCACCCAGCTATGATTTATAATGTCAGTCATCTGGAGTACCCTGCTGAACAACTTAAGTCTTTTGATGAGATCAATTATAAACTTTTATGGGTCACCACCATATATACAGTGGCCCAAAGAGCAGAGATCTTGAGAAATTTCCTTTCAGAAATACAGATGTACAGAAAGGATATCTATTTATTGAGGAAGTTTCAACGTTTTTACGTACACACAAAGTCAATGTTGTGATAATGTACTTTTATGAAGTGAAATTTGCTAAAAATGCGAAAAGAGACTTTCCCTAAAAGTCTCTACACAGTTCATACCTTCATGCAAAGATGAAATACATAGCATAGCAAATTGTACGAAATAATGCTAACAATTTAAAATAGTGAAATTTGGATTCAACATTTGGGATTATGGTATTGGTGTCCTTCAGGTTTATAATCCAAACCACTTAGTGTCTTGTCTTTAGCATATCTTGTAAAAATCTAAGATGACACAATCCCCTACCCCCACCAGCATCATGAAATTAGTTTACTGCAGAGCTTTGCAAGCTATAAGCTATTAAGAAATAGCACAGAAATTCTTTTGCATTTCATTACAGATTCATATTTTTTGTAAAATATAGCAAAAATAAAATGCTTGAAAATGAACTGAAATAAAAGACCTATAAAATGCAAAACTACTGATGATTGCTTAGATGACCTAGTGACACCAATTGCTACGACAGTTTCTAAGACATCTCAGCACTGGGGCTGTCACGGGCAGATGACACTGTGAGTGGTAACCAGATCTTGAGCAGCATTACTTTGGACCCAAGCCAATGACTTTACATGAGTAGTGTTGGGTAGAAATAAAAAGTGGTCAGAGTTCTTCCTCAAATAAGCTAAATACACAGTGAAAAATACTGAATAAATAGTGAACACCAGAACAAAGTTCATTATCAGATTCTTGTTTTCCTTGTAAGCTGGTGTTTTGGGAACCCAGCAACACTTCTCTCTGCTAAGGTACTGGTTCGCCCAGACCATTCCCAGTTGTAACGCTGGAAATTCCACATCCCAAAGACTCCTCATTCTCCAGCTAACAGGAATAACTGGATACTGTCACTGGATCCCCAAAAGCTGGCCACATCATCAGGAACTCCAGAGCTAACAAGACTGTAGGAGGCTCATCTATCTTCCATCCTCTGCCTTCTGCACAGACATCTAAGGGGTGACAAATTCCTTCCAAGCAGAACCCAGACTAGGAACTAACGTCATCTAGAAATACTGTCAGAATGAAGGGAAACTGGCCACTGGAAAGTCCCATAACAGGGTTTTACAGGCTCTTCACTTGTTTGGGAAGCGGGGATGGTTTATCACTCTCCTTGTCTTCCTGCAGCAGGGAGCCTTCTCTGACCTCAGGGGTCCTGTCAGTCAAGTCTTCTGTCCTCCAAAGATCATGGAAGCTGCATCCCTGCCAGAGCAATGCTGAGTGAAGTTGGATCTGAGCCCAGTTCTTTCCCTAAACAATTCTGTCTTTTCAGAAAGCCCAGCTCCCGGATGTGCTCACTCTCTAGAATTCTTTGCCTTTTCCTCATGATGAATTTTCTCACTTTTACCCTCAAACCTTCTTGGGCTTCCTCATTATGATATCCAAATATACACTGAGAGGACATATGGGAAAAAATAAAAGTTGTACAAATAAACACACATATGCTTGATATGCGGGCTCCCTCCACAAAACATTCTATTTTCTCCTTCCTATGAAACTTCCTAAAGAGGTGAGCCCAGGGGCAGCATCTATTTATCTTGGCACTAACTTTCTGAGGTTCTCTGACATCCCTAGCATCAGAAGTCAAGTGTGGATTACTGTTTACCAGCTTCTGTCTCCTTCAATCTACCCTGAGGATATGACGCCAAATGTGACATACCGCTTTTTTGGCTCACTAAAGATATTTGGGTGGTGCCCTGTGGTCTGCCATCCCCCACAACCAGCTATCAAGGTCACCCATAATCTCGCCTTCCTTAGCCTCATTGACTTTATTTTATTGAACTCTCCATCTCTCCTCTTTCCAGCTTCCCTATTGATTTTCCCATCCTATTCCATTCTTTTCTATCTCCTTCCCAATCTACGTGTTTCCTTTCTGTCGCTTCCTCAGCATGAAACCTACCCCAGAGAGATCAATGAGAAAGGGAACTTGACCGGGCTTGGTGGCTCAGCCTGTAATCCTGCGCTTTGGGAGGCCGAGGTGAGTGGATTGCCTGAGCCTGCGGGTTTGAGACCTGCCTGGGCAACTTGGCGAGACCTCATCTCTACAATAAATCAAAAAATTAGCCGGGCGTGGTAGCGCGCGCCTGTAGTTCTAGCTACTTGGAAGGCTGAGGTGGAAGGATCTCCGGAGCCCAGCAGGTTGAGGCTGCGGTGGCTGGGAGCGGCCACTGCACTCCAGTCTGGGCGACAGAGTGAGACTCCAACTAAAAAAAAAAAAAAAAAGAAGAGAAAGGGAACTCATTTTGTTAAGTTTGGAGCAGTGAGAACTCCCAGGATTCAAGGCCCTTGTGTGGGTCCCAGCTTGTCCTTGCTGTCCCCTACTTTACATAAATCTGTTCTGCCTGAAGACCTACCCTGTAGTCCTTTAAGCTCCAGCATTAGACGCTGAAACCATTTAAAGAGATTGCCCAGTCAGCTCCCACAATACCTCTTTCAAATCCTTCACTGTGTGTAGCCATAGTGGCTCTGCTTCTCTGGCTGAATCCTCAGTGATAAGGGTTGGATGTATGACCATGGCATAGTGGCACCTTATATCCTTTTTGACGTGAAATACAGGAGAGGGAAGAGACAGGAGTGAGTGAGGGGAGAGCATAGACCATGGCCCTACCGGAGTTTCTGCAGGAAAGACAAGGCAGGGCAGGAGAAATAGTTTAAGGTAGGCTACTTTGAATAATCTCAGTGGGCTCTAAGCTATAAAGGTGGGCCTTCTGCTATCTCTAACAATTGGCTGCCTGGGGAGGGGCACTCCATCCTCTCAGCCAGAAATGTTTTTTAAGATGTGGAAACATCACAATATAAAGAAAATAAAAAATACAAACAATACAGGAGGTATGCTTTCTTTTCTTGTGGATAAAAAACTAGCAATGGAACAGCTGGGTTCTATGGTAGTTTTTTACTTACCTTTTAAGAAACTGCCAAACAATATCCCCAAAATGACTGGATCACTGTGCAGACCCACCAGCAGCCTATGAGTGGTCAGCTTTTCTACATACTCACCAGTATTTGGTGTCTTAGTTCATTTGCATTGCTATAAAAAGAACCTGAGGCTAAGTAATTAATAAAGAAAAGAAGTTTTATTTTGCAGGCTGTAGAAAATGCATGGCCCGGACATCTACTTCTGGTGTGAGACTCAGGCTACTTCCACTCATGGACAAAGGGTTGGGGAGGAAGGTACCAATCACATGGTGAGAGAGAAGCAAGAGGTTCCAGGATCTTTTTTATCAATCAGTTCTCTTGAGAACAAATAGAGAACTCACTCATTACTGAGAGGGGGCATCCAACCACTTATGAGGGATCTGCCCCCACGACCCAAACATCTTCCACTTGGCCCCACCTACAACAATGGTGTTCAAATATCAACATGAGATTTGGAGGGGAAAAATATCAAAACTGTATCACTTGATATGATCAGTCTTTCTTTGTAGTCTTTTTAATGGGTGTTTAAATTAAATTAGTTTTAATTTGATTTCCATAGTCACTAATGATGTTGAACAACTTTACATGTGCCATCTGTATATCTGTATATCTTCTTGGTTAACTTTTGAAATATTTGCCCACGAAAAAAATGTGTTTTTGTTTTTAACTATTGAGTTTTTAAAGTTCTTTATATATTCTAAATACAAATTCTTACATATTCCAGATACAGATTCTTTATTATGTATATGCCCTTCTCTGTTTATGGACTAGTTTTATTTCTTCTAAACTTTTTATTTTAGTATAATGTTAGATTTATAGAAAGGTTGCCATCAATAGCATGGAGAATTCCCATATTCCCTGTATCTAGTTTTCCCTATTAGTTTCTTAAGTTGCTGCCGCTGTTGTTGTTGTTGTTATCATTATTACTATTTGAGTTGGTGGGGTTCTTACTTTGTTGCCCAGGCTGGAGTGTGGTGGCATACTCACGGCTCACCACAGCCTCAACCTTCTGGGCTCAGGTGCTCTTTTTGCCTCAGTCTCCCAAGTAGCTGGGACTACAGATGTGTGCCACCATGCCCAGCTAATTTTTTTATTTTTTTAGAGACGAGGTCTTGCTATGTTGCCTAGGTTGGTCTTGAATTCTTGGGCTCAAGCAATCCTGCTGTGGCTTCCCAAGGTGTAGGGATTACAGGTGTGAGCTACTGCACCCAGCCTCCCCTATTGTTAAATTGTGTTACTGTGACACATTTATCACAACTCATTGGCCAGTATTGATAGATTTTGATTAACTAAAATCAATGTTTTCTTCAGATTTCCTTCATTTACCTAATGTCCTTTTGGGTATTTTTCTGGGATCCCATCCAGGCTTCCACATTACATTTAGTCATCATGTCTCCTTAGGTTGCTCTAGCCTGTGACAGTTTTCTCAGACTTTTCTTGTTTTTGATGACTTTGACAGTTTTGAGGAGCACCAGCCACATATTCTGTGAAATATTCCTCAGTTTGAGATTGTTTGGTTTTAAAATCATGGTTAGACTGGGGTTATATTTCTTGAGGTAGAAACCACAGACTTAATGTCTTTTCTTGCTTACGAATATCCAATTGCTAAAAAGACTATCCTTTTTGTCCACTAAATTGCTTTTGCCTCTTTGTAAAAAACTGGTGTCCCTATGTCTGTGCATCTATTTCTGGAGTTTCTATTTTGTTTCATTGATTTGTTTGTGAAATATTTGATTACTACAACTTTGTAATAAGTCTTAAGTGAGATAGTATTAATGCTCTAATTTTTTCCATAGTTGTTTTGCTATTGTAGGTTTTTTGCATTTTTATATGAGTTTTAAAATCAGTTTGCCAATTTGCACCAAAAAAGCCTGCTAGAATTTTGATTGGGATAATATTAAATTTTTTTGTTATTTTGGGAAATTGACATCTTAACAATTTTGAGTTTGCCTATTAATGAACATATATGTTTCTTTCTTTTTTTTTTTTTTTGAGTTGGAGCCTCACTCTTGTCACCCAAGCTGGAGGGCAGTGGCACACTCACAGTCACTGAAGCCTTAACCTGCTGGGCTCATGTGATCCTTCTGCCTCAGCCTTCCAAGTAACTGGAACGACAGACACACACCACCATGCCCGGCTAGTTTTTGTGATTTTTATTGTAGAGACGTGATCTCACCAAGTTGCCCAGGCTGGTCTCAAACCCCCAGGCTCAGGCAATCCTCTCTCCTCGGCCTCCCAAAGTGCTGAGATTACAGGTTGAGCCACCAGGCCCAGACTATTTATGTTTCTAATTAATGTTTTTATAGTTTTCAGTGTATAGTCTTTCACATTTTCTTTTCAGATTTATCTCTTAGTATTTTACATTTTTGATGGTATTTAAGTGGTATTTTTATTCCAATTTTCAACTGCTCATTGCTAGCACAGTTGACCCTTGAACAATGCAGAGATTTGGGTATCAACCTCCCATGCACTTGAAAATTTGCATATAATGTTTTACTCCCCCAAAACTTAACTACTAATAGCCTACTGTTAACTGGAAGTTTAATGTACAACACAGTCAATTGATACGTATGTTGTATGTTATGTGTATTATATACTGTATTCTTACAATAAAGTAAGCCAGAGAAAAGAAATTGTCATTAAGAAAATGATAAGGAAGAGAAAATATACTTACTATTTATTAAGTGGAAGTGGATCATCTCAAAATCTCCACTCTCATTGTCTTCACGTTAAAAAGGCTGAGAAGGAGGAGGAACAAGAAGAGGAGTTGGTCTTCTTGTCTCAGGGGTGGCAGAGGTGGAAGAGGCAGAGGAATTAGAAAGAAAGGCAGGAAAGGCAGGCAATTCAGTGACTTTACAGAAATACATTATAATTTTTGTCTGACTTTTGCTTTTTTATTTCTTTAAAAATAGTTTTATACAGAACAATTTTCCCCCCACCATTTGCTTTAATTTCAGTGTCCATATCATAGAAAGGCTCATGTCGTAAAAGAAGTTAGAAGCAGTCTTGAATAACTGGAAACTTTCTGCTTGACTGCCTGGTGTCCATTTGTTTTCTGGCACTGCTCGTTCTATCTTCTCTTATTGTTTTGTGTTGAATCCAAAGCACTTATCTCCATCAAATCATTTTGTGTTGATTCCTTTGGTGTGGTGTCTATTAGCTTTTGATTTTCTCCAAGATCCATATCTGAAATATTTTATGGCTTACTTTTTTTGGTGCCATATTCACAACCTCTTTTTTGAATTCCTTGATTGGCTCTATTGTAAATCCTGTGAGGTCATGCACAACCTCTGGGCACAGTTTTCTTCAGCAGGAATGTATTGTTTCAGGCTTGATGGCTTTCACAGCCTTTTCTATAAGAACAATGGCATACTCAATGGTGTAATCCTTCTAGATTTTTACGAGGTTCTCCTTTTCTGTATTCTCTTCCATAACCTTGACACTCCTTTCCATAGAGTATCATGTGTTAGGTACTTGAAGGCTCTTATGACCCCTGATCTAGAGGCTGGGTTAGTGATGTTGTGGTTGGGGACAAGTAGAGCATTTAGACACTCCTAGTGTTGAACTCATGGGACTCTGGGTAACCAGTGGCATTGTTCAATATCAAAGGCAGTTCATTCCTTTAAGGTTCTTAAGCCTTGTACTACAGCCTTGTAGTGGGATTGCTAGGATGAATGGTAGTTCAATTTTTAGTTCCTTGAGAAATCTCCATATTGTTCTCCATAGAGATTGAAATAGTTTACAATCCCACCAACAGTGAATGAGTGTTCTCTTTTCTCCACAACTGTACCAACATCTATTGTTCTTTGACTTTTTAGTAACAGCCATTCTGACTGGTGTAAGGTGATATTTTATTGTGGTTTTAATGTGCATTCCTCTGATGATTAGTGATGTTGAACACTTTTTCATATGTTTGTTGGCCACTTGAGTGTTTTTTGTCTTTTTTTTGAATTGGAGTCTCACTCTGTTGCCCAGGCTGGAGTGTAGTGTCATGCTCATGGCCACCTCAACGTTGAACTGCTGGGCTCTGGGGATCCTTCCGCCTCAGCCTCCCAAGTAGCGGAAGTGAAGGTGTGCGCTACCACGCCCAGCTAATATTTTGATTTTATTGTAAGGATGAGGTCTCACCATGTTGCCCAGGCTGGTCTCAAACCCGTGGGCTCAGGCAGTCCTCTCACCTCGATCTCCCAAAGTGCTGGGATTACAGGCTTGAGCCACTGTACCCAGCCTTGAGTGTTTTCTTTTGAGAAGTATCTATTCATGTCCTTTGCCCACTTTTTTTTTTTTTTTGAGTCAGAGGTCTCGCTCTGTCATCTGGAGTGCAATGGCACAATCACAGCTGATAGCTTACTGCAGCCTCAAACTCCTGGGCTCAAGCGATCCTCTCACCTCAGCCTCCTGAGCAGCAGGGACTACAGGAGTGTGCCACCATGCTCGGCTATTTTTGATTTTTTTGTGTAGAGAAGAGGTCTTGCTATGTTGCCCAGGTTGGTCTCAAATTTCTGGACTCAAAGCAATCCTCCCACTTTGATCTTCCAATATGCTGGGATTATAGTCATGACTCACCACAGCAGCCTCCTTTGCCCACTTTTTGATGGAGTTGTTTGTTTATTTTTCAATGTTGAGTTTTTTGTGTTCCTTGTAGATTCTGACTGTTAGACCTTTGTCTGAGGCATAATTTGCAAATATTTTTTCCATTCCATAGGTTTTCTGTTTACTCTGTCGATTATTTATTTTGTTGAACAGAATCTTTTTAGTTTAAGTTCCATTTGTCCATTTTTGTTTTGTTGCAATTGATTTTGGGGTCTTCGTCATAAACTCTTTGCCTAGGCTGATGTTCGCAAGAGTGTTTTCTAGATTTTTTTCTTGTATTTTCATAGTTTCAGGTCTTACATTTAAGTCTTTGGTCCATCTTTGTTAATTTTTGTATGTGGTGAGAGCAGGGATCCAGTTTCATTCTTCTGCATATGACTAGTCATGGTGTCCTTTTCCCATCGTTTATTTTTGTCAGCTTTGCCGAAGATCAGTTGGTTGGTATGGAGCTTTACTTCTGAGATTCTATTCTGTTCTACTGATCTGCCTATTCTTGTACAAGTACCACGCTGTTTTAGTTACTATAGGCTTGTAGTATAATTTGAAGTCAGGCAGTGTGATGCCTCTGCATTTGTTCTTTTTACTTATTGCTTTGGCTATTCAGACTCTTTTTTGGTTCCTTATAACTTTAAGATTGTTTTTTTCTAGTTTTGCAAAAAATGATGTTGGTATTTTGATGGGAATTGCATCGATTCTGTAGATTGCTTTGGGCAGTATGGTCATTTTAACCATATTGATTCTTCTGATCCATGAGCATGGGGTATTCTTCCATTTTTTGGTGTTGTCTACAATTTCTTTCATTAGTGTTTTGTAGTTCTCCTTGTAGAAATCTTTTACCTCCTTGGTTAGGTGTATTTCTAAGTATTTGATTATTTTTTAGAATGGTGATTGTAAATGAGATTGAGCTCAAACATGGAGGAATTTGGTTCTTGGCTTGACCATTATTAGTATATAGAAATGTTACTGATTTTTTTTTTTTTTTGAGTTGGAGTCTCACTCTGTCGCTCAGACTGGAGTGCAGTGGCTGCTCCCGGCCACCGCAGCCTCAACCTGCTGGGCTCCAGCGATCCTTCCGCCTCAGCCTTCCAAGTAGCTGGAATTACAGGCATGCGCTACCACGCCCGGCTAATTTTTTGATTTATTGTAGAGGTGAGGTCTCGCCAAGTTGCCCAGGCGGGTCTCGAACCCGCGGGCTCAGCAATCTGCTCACCTCAGCCTCCCAAGGCGCGGGATTACAGGCTGAGCCACTGAGCCCGGCTGTTACTGATTTTTGTACATTGATTTTGTATCCTGAAACTTTACTGAAGTTGTTTATCAGGTCTAGAAGCCTCTTGGAGGAGTCTTTAGGTTATTCTAGGTATACATTCATGTCATCCTTGCTGATTTGAATGCCCTTTCTTTCTTTCTCTCTTTCCTTTTCTTCTTCATATCTATCCCTCGAATCGCCGATGCCGCCCCATCTTTCCAGGGACCCCCCAAAAACCCGCGGGGGCTGGCTCCCCGCAGGTGGCCATGAGATGCATGGCACAGGTGGCCATGAGGTGATTTAAAAACTAGGAATTTTATTCACAAGCTTGTACTTTGAAAACACATATGTTTATTTCATAAGTTTTCTTTGTGACATTCTATTAAAAATTAATACCAATAAGAACAAAGAAGAAAACCAAAAATGACCCCCAAATATCCCTGTCCAGGCAAACCTGCTGGCATTCTAAAAAAAGTAATATGTGTCTAGGATTATAACAACTGTATCTCAAGGGAAAAATAAAATCTGTAAGCCTCTTTCCCACCTACCCATAGGCTTTTGCCATGAGATATAGTTTCTTATTTCTTCCAGAAAAAAAAAATACCCACCTATATACATCCATTTATATATTTTTTAAATTTATACAAAAGTGATCATAATACTCACACTGTTCTGTACCTTGTTTTTCTTTTCACTTAATGATAAAAATTTGAGATCATTCTATATCAGCATATACCTCATTCTTTTTAATGAGCACTGTTTTATTCTTTCAAAATTATGCAGAGTATTTTACTGCTTTGCTGTACAAACTTTTATTTACTTGCCTTCTATTTATAGAAACTTTGGCTGTGTTCCAGTTTTTATTATTGCCCAAAATGTTCCAATTGGCATCCTTATGCATGAATATTGGTGAATTTTTAAAGTATATCCGAGTGTTACATTCCTGGTAACAATGCTGTCAAAACAAAGGACATGCACATTTTTAAAAATGTAATATGTATTGCCAACTTAGTCTTCAGAAAAATACCAGCTCAGTTGACACTTGAGCATTACTTTCTACATGTAACTTATGGAGTCCACACGAGAAGTGTTAAAATAAAACTCTATAGTAGAAGCAGCTTATCTACTACCAATACCTTTGGATATGGCTGTTATTGATCTCTCATCTATGGGCCAGTTTCACTACTTTGGGAACCTGTCTGCCTAGGGAACCAGCAATGATAGAGGGGACAGTATACTGAGTCTACATAAACTAACGAAAATAATTATATATCATGAATATATGCCAACAAATTAGATATCTTAGATAAAATGGGCAAATTCCTTAGAAAGACATGATTACTGAAACCAACTCAAGAAGAAATAGAAAACTGAGTAGACGTATAACAAGCGAAGGTTGAAATAGTGATAAAAAAATTACATCCCCAAAAGACCAAACACAGATTCACTGCTTAATTCTACCAAATATTTAAAGAAAAAGTAATAACAATTCTTCACAAATTCCTCCAAAAACTAGAAAAGGAACATTTTCTAACTCTTTTATGATGCCAGTATTACCCTGTAGCCAAAATCAAAGGTATCACAAAATTAAAATTGCAGACAAATATCTTTTGTGAATATAAACTAAAAAATTCTCAACAAAATATCAGCAAACCAATTCCAGCTACATATAAAAAGCATTATATACCATTAACAAGCAGAATTCATCACAGAAACACAAGTTTGTTTCAACATCCAAAAATCAATTAATATAAAACATTGTATCACAGAATAAAAAACAAAAAATTACATGGTCATCTCAATAGTCTCAGAAAAAGCATTTAATAAAATCTAACATGCTTTCATGATAAAAAACACTCAACTAAACTTATAAGAAAAGGGAAGTTTTGCAACCTGATAAAGGCAACTATAAAAAACCTGTACCTAGCACCATACATATTAGTGAAATATCGAAGTTTTCTCTCTAAGATCAGGAATAAGACAAGAATGACTGCTTTCACCACCTCTACTTAACACTATACTGGAGGTTCTAGCCAATGCAGTTAGACAAGAAAAAGAAAAGGCATCCAGATTGGAAAATGATATTAAAACTATTTCTAGTCACAGATGACATGACTTATATAGAGAAAATCCTAAGGAATCCACTAAAAGAAATTAGAATAAACAAATTCAGCAAAGTAGCAAGATACAGAATTAATATACAAAAATCAATTGTAATTTTATACTTGCAATGAAAATTTTTAAAAATTTCCCTTGTAACCTCAAGAAGTATAAACACTCAGAAATAAATTTAACTAAAGAAATGCAAAACATACTGTAAAAATTATAGAATATTGTTGGAAGACATTAAAGAAGATAAAAATATAGGAAAAATTTCCCATCTTCATGAATTGGAAAACTTAATATTGTTAATATGGCAATACATCCAAACTGTTCTACAGATTCAATACAATCCCCAGCAGAATCCCAGCTGACTTCTTTTTTTTTTTGAGTTGGAGTCTCACTCTGTCGCCCAGACTGGAGTGCAGTGGCCGCTCCTGGCCACCGCAGCCTTGACCTCCTGGGCTCCGGCGATCCTTCCGCCTCAGCCTTCCAAATAGCTGGAACTACAGGTGCGCACTGCCACGCCCGACTAATTTTTTAAAATTTATTGTAGAGATGAGGTCTCGCCAAGTTGCCCAGGCGGGTCTCGAACCCGCGGGCTCAGGCAGTCCACTCACCTCAGCCTCCCAAGCCGCAGGATTACAGGCTGAGCCACCGAGCCTGGCTCCAGCTGACTTCTTAACAGAAATAGGTGACTTTGTTCTAAAATTCAAATGGAAATGTAAGGGACTCAGAATAACCAATACAATCTTGAAAGAGGAAATCAAAGTAGCAGAACTCAAATGTCTCCATTACAAAACTTACTAAAAAGCAATGGCAGGCTGAGCGCAGTGGCTCATGCCTATAATCCCAGCACTTTGGGAGGCTGAGGTGAGAGGATTGCCTGAGCTCACAGGTTCAAGACCAACGTGGGCAACTTGGTGAGACCTCATCTCTACAGTAAATCAAAACATTAGTCGAGCGTGGTAGTGTGTGCCTGTAATTTCAGCTACTTGAAAGGCTGAGGTGGAAAGATCACCTGAGCCCAGTGGGTTGAGGCTGTGGTGGCCATGAGCGTGCCACTGTACTCCAGTCTGGGCAACAGAGTGAGACTCCAACTCAAAAAAAAAAAAAAAAAGTAATGGTAATCAAGACAATGTGGTCCTGGCACAATAATATACATATAAATCAACGTAATAGGATTGAGTCCAGAAATAAACCCACATATCTATCTATGGCTAAGATAATGCCAGGTGTGGTGTGGTGTGTTGTTCCATGGGTTTTTTGACTTTGATACAGAAAAGTTATTTCACAGCAAGTTCCAAGTATAGTTTAAGTCAGGAACTTATTAGGAAGAAAGAGACATGCCAGGTGCAGTGGCTCATGCCTGTAATCCCAGCACTTTGGGAGGTGGAGGCAAGACAATTGCCTGAGCCCAGGGGCTTGAGACCAGCATGGGCAACTTGATAAGACCCCATCTCTAAAAAAAGAAAAGAAAAGAAAAGAAAAAAGAAAAAGACATGCTCAAGAGCAAGCTTGGGTCCCTTAAGAGAGTGCACACCTATAATCCCAGTATGTGGGAGGTTGAGGAGAGAGAATTTCCTGAGCCCGCAGGTTCGAGACCAGTCTGGGCAACTTGGTGAGACCTCATCTCTACAATAAATCAAAAAATTAGCTGAACATGGTGGTGCATGCCTGTAGTTCCAGCTACTTGGAAAGCTGAGGCAGAAGGATTGAGTGATCCCAGTGGGTCAAGGTTGTGGTGACTGTGAGCATGCCACTGCACTCCAGCCTGGGCAACAGAGTGAGACTATGACTCAAAAAAAAAAAAAAAAAAAAGAAAGAAAGATGTCTGAATGCTTACTCTATTTTAATTTAAACTGCCTACAAGAAACTAATTAATCTATGTCTAACTTGCATTAAATAAACTGCCTCAAACTGATTTTTAACAAGAGTGGCCAGACTATTCAATGGGGAAAAAATAGACTTTTCAACAATGGTGTTGAGACACCTGAATATTTATGTGCAAAAGAAAGAAGTTGGACCCTTACCTAACACCATATGTAAAAACAAACTCAAAATGGGTCAATGACCTAAATGTAAAGGCTTAAACTAGGCCAGGTTTGGTGGCTCAGTCTGTAATCCCAGCATTTTGAAAGGCCAAGCCAAGTGAATTGCCTGAGCCCATGGGTTTGAGACCAGTCCAGACAACTTGGCAAGACCTCGTCTCTACAATAAATCAAAAATTAGCTGGGCATGGTAGTACGTGCCTGTAGTTCCAGCTACTTGGAAGGCTGAGGTGAAAGGATCGCTGGAGCCCAGCGGGTCAAGGCTGCGGTGGCCGGGAGTGTGTCACTGCACTCCAGTCTGGGCGACAGAGTGAGACTCCGACTCAAAAAAAAAAACAATAATAACAACAAAAGACAAGCAATCCAATAAAAATGGGCAAATGACTTAAAAGGCATTTGTCCAAAGAAGATACACAAATGACTGGTAAGTACATGAAAAGATGTTCCATATCATTAATCACCAAAGAAATGCAAGTCAAAAGCATGAAGTACCATTTCACACCCTCTAGGTTAGTTAGAATCAGAAATAACATGTGTTGATGAGGATATGGAGAAATTAGAACCTTCATACACCACTGTTGGGAATGTGAATGGTGTATCTGCTTTGGAAAACATTCTTACAGCTCCTCAGAGGATTAAATATGGAGTTACCATTGATGGGATGCAGGGAATTTACCCCAAAATATTGCTTTTTGCCACAAGTTCTCTCTGATCTTCATGCCTTCAGTTAATCACAGAGAAGCTGCTTCCCCTCCCTGTTATCTCATTATCTATTGCAGAGAAGAAAAGCTAGATGTGATCACACCTGAGAAAACCTTCTTACAAGTATAATGACTTCCTCCAAGGATTATTTAAATTCCAAAGATGAACTATTTGCAAGTCATTCTCTTCTTTCCCCATCCATTCATTCTCCTAACCATGTGTTGCCTCTCAATGGAATTCCTCTTTTCTCCCCCTCCCCTAACCTGCTTTACCAGAATGAAAGCCCACATTCTTTTTGTAACCTCAAGATGGTATTTATGTTTCTGTAACTCATTGGGAAGTTGGGTCTTCATTCTGAAGACTCTTGCATGTACACATTAAATAACATGTTTATGCCTTTTCTCCTATTAATCAGTCTGCCTCTTGCTAGTGTTTTTTTTTTTTCAGCAAAACTTTAGTTGACCAATGGCCATGGTCCCCCTACTATGTAATCCAACAATTTGTCTCTCATATATATACACAAACAAAATGAACATAATGTCCTCACAGAAACTCATACATGGATATTTATAGTATTATTATTATTATTGTTAGGGTCTGGATAGGGTGAGGATGAGATGGATGGAGAGAGAGAGAGGCACAGGGAGGTGCAGCGCCACCAGAGCCAGCAAGCCGGAGGTGTGCCCTGGCAACCGAGAGATCCAAGTAAATGCAAAGAATTGCAACACACAAAGAGGTGAGAGGAGATAAGATTTATTTAAGAAAAGTTCACAGACAGGGAGTGGGCCTACTCTAGATGAGTGTGGCGTCGTAGCCCCCCAAACCCCTGGTTTAAATCCTTTTCCTTGGAGATGTTGCAATCAGGTAGACATGACTGACATGACTACCTTATTGGCCACCTGTGGATGTCTTAGAGAACCTGTGACACAGAGACCCATTAATGTCCCCTCACATTATCATAGCCCCTAGAGAAGGGCGTGACAAGGGTTCAAATGCTCCTGTACCTTCCCAAATGACATTCCTTAGAGCTAATGGACGGTGCACCTCCCCTTATCTCCTATGCATTTCCAAAGTGGGCAACTTTGGGGGATCCTTGGCTTCTCTGTAGATAGGACCCAATTTACTGGAAAATTGAATCCCCACCTGCTCTCCCTCTGAGCTGTTATAACTTTTGTAATTACAAGTTTCGTGACTTTTACAATCCTTGCCCAATGCATGATGTTGTAGGCCTTGTAAATTCCCTTTACTCTAGGCAAGCTTGATTGCCGCTATGAGATACCTCTGATACCTGGCACCAGAAGTCTGTTTCTGAAAAGACAAAGTCGGCAAAGTTAATTTTACCTAGAGTGTGCATTTCTCCAAAAGCATAGCTTCTATTTTCTCATCATTGTGTCAGGGTTTGAGAACAAGATGAAAAATGGCTTCCCACTCTCTAAGCCTGTTCTTTCTTCTTTTTTTTTTTTTGAGTTGGAGTCTCACTCTGTTGCCCAGACTGGAGTGCAGTGGCTGCTCCCGGCCACTGCAGCCTCAACCTGCTGGGCTCTGGCTATCCTTCCGCCTCAGCCTTCCAAGTAGCTGGAAATACAGGCGCGCGCTACCACGCCTGGCTAATTTTTTGAATTATTGTAGAGATGAGGTCTCGCCAAGTTGCCCAGGTGGGTCTCGAACCCACAGGCTCAGGCAATCCACTCACCTCAGCCTCCCAAAACACGGGATTACAGGCTGAGCTACCGAGCCTGGTTTGTTCTTTCAATTATTATTGCTATTATTATTTTTGAGTCTGAGTCCCACTCTGTTGCTCAGGCTGGAGTGCAGTGGCATGCTTATGGCCACTGCAGCCTGGACCTGCTGTGCTCAGGTGATCCTTCTACCTCAGCCTTCCAAGTAGCTGAGATTATGGATGTGCACCACCACACCTGGTTAATATTTTGATTTATTGTAGAGATGAGGTCTCACCAAGTTGCCCAGACTGGTCTCTAATCCCTGGCCTCAGGCAGTCTTCTTGCCTCCACTTCCCAAAGTGCTGGGATTACAGGCATGAGCAACTACACTAGGCCTAAGTATTATTCATAATAATAGGTGGGAACAACCCAAATGTCTATCAACTGATGAATGGATATACAAAATGTGGTATATCCACATGCTAGAACATTATCTGATGCTAGTGTTGCTGGGTGGGGTGCAGTGTAAAACTCCCTGGGTTCTTTGACCCATCACAGAAAGGAATTTCAAAGGAGCCAGTAGAGTTTTAAAACAGAATTTCTGAGAGAGAGAGAGAGAGAAAGGCTTGCCTGATAGGCACGAGCATCTTGAGACAAAGAACATACATTTGCTTTTGACAAGAAGCTTGATATACCTATCCAGTGATTATTATGCTAAAGGATGGGCTGCAGGTATCTTGTTCCAAGCTTTGAATACCATCTCTCCACCTTTGATGAGTTAAGGGGTGGGCTTTTTCTGAATGTGCATTTTGCCTTTGACAGGAAACTTGATAAACTTTTGCAATTATTATTTTAGTCATTGTTATACCTGCACCACAAGTAAAGCGTTGCCAACACTGAGAGTCAAATATTGAGTCCTTTGATGCTGGCCGTCGAGAGCAGGCTCACACCAGAAAAAGACTCTTGATCCCGAATGAAGCAAGCAAGGGGTTTATATAGCAAAAACCATAAGGTTACAGAGTTTCAGTTCTGAGTAGGGAACAAAGGAGATTTTTCAAAGTACAAGTCATTAAACTGTAGGGGGAGAAGTATAAATTACATAATGTGACAGAACTGTTTCAGAAATGCTATAGCCCTCCAGGGGAGGGAACATAAAAGCCATAAATTATGGAACATGATTTATGGCCTACTGGAAAGATTAGGGCGGTTATACGGAGGAGGGGTGAGAAGGGGAACTGAAAGACAAAATGGAAGAACTACTACAAAATGGAGTTACCTTGACTAGGTCACTAACAGTCATTTCACCATGAACTGAAAGGTGGCCTGATTGCCATTTCTTCACCTTTGATGGATTTTTCCTCTGATGAGCTGCAAGAGTGAGCCTTTCCTGATGGAGCATTTGTCTTCAACAGAGGATTTGTTAGACTTTACAGAGATTATTATGTTGATCATGAGCTAAAGGGGTGAGCTGTACTGGTAAGTCTACATATCAGCCCACAGGGTGGTCAGGTCTACTGTGTCAATAAAGAAAAATGTCTGAACCCTTCCCTTATTTTAAAACTGCCTACAAGAAACATACATATCTATATCTAATCTATACTAAAATAGCCTCCCTCATGAAGTACTGATACATGCTACAACATGTAAGAACCTTAAAAACCTTACACTAAGTGAAAGAAGCCAGTCACAAAAGACCATATGTTATGTGATTCAATTTATATGAAATGCCCAGAATAGGAAAATCTATAGAGATAGAAAGTAGACCAGTGGTTGTTTAGGGTTGGGAAGTAAGGGCGGGAATACAGGATGATAACAGCTAAATGGTAGAATGTTTCCTTTTGAGATATTGAAAATGTGCTAAAATTGACTATGGTGATAGTTGCACATCTTTTTCACAAATGTGAATGCAAAAGCCAATGAACTGTAAACTTTAAATAGATAATTTGTATGAGAATTATATCTTAATAAACTGTTAAAAAAGAAAAGAGACAACTGTCTGCTCCATCTGTTTCTAATTCTCTTATGAAGTCTGTTCTTTAGTTTTAAACTGTAATACACCTTTTATTTTGGGAGTTTTGGGTTTTTTGTTGGCTTTTTTTGTTTGTTTGTTTTTAAGAATGAGCTTCTTATTTCTTCTAAGCAGTATAAAACAAAACAGGATATTGGAGATGAACACTTAAAAATATTTCTTTATTAACAGAATCTTGGATTTTCCCAGAGGACTGTTTTGATGACATTTATTTTCCATCCTTGAGCACTTCTGAGAAATATTTCAATCTTAGGAATTTACAGAAATGGAGTTTTGATTAGAAACTGCCCTGTCACCAGCTGCTTTCTGCTCTGCTTTTCGACTCTGGGAGTGTATTGTTTACAAAATGGCAAATATATTGAGGGATATAGCTGTTCAGGGTGTCAGTCCTGATTGTTTGCTTTTCTCTTTTTTCCAGAATCATGGACCCTTCATGTCTAAGTAGCCCTGAGCTCCAGTATTGTCTCCCTAACTATTTCAGGTGCTGAAAACTCTGCCTAGCTTTTCTGTCTTTGACATCTTAATTCAGGACAACTTCTCAACTTTTTGGTCTGTTGTTTATTAATTGGCAAATTCCTTAAGGAGGAATTCAGGAAAGAGGGTTGGGCTCACTTCAATGGATTTCCTTCTCTCTGAACTGCTTGTTCTTCAAGTTCTGGTGGCTTTGGTATCTCTTGGTGTGTCAAACAGATTTTAAAAAATTTATTTTATCCAGATTTGCCAGTAGTTCTCAGCCAGAAGAATTTATCTGCTGCAAGTTATTGTACAAGAAAGCCCTTTCATTTTGAAAACAAAAATTCAGCCAGGAGCAGTGGCTCATGCCTGTAATCCCAGCACTTTGGGAGGTGGAGGCGAGAGGATTGCCTGAGCTCAGGGGTTTGAGACCAGACCAACGAACTTGGAAGACTCTCGGGCTCAAGTAATACTCTGACCTTGGCCTCCCAAAGTGCTGGGATTACAGGTATGAGCCCATGCCCACCCACCTTTCCAACTCTTAAACCCAAGTGCCTGGATGAAATGAATCAATATGCTGAAGATTTAATATCTTAAATCTGTGATGCTCTAACAAAGTCAGACATTTAAAAATTGTGTATTACCTTGGATTAATTTGAATTTTTTTTTTTTGTAAAAAAGAACTATATAAATTCCAAACACTATATCTTAAAATTCTAAAAAATGTTGATTTAAATTTTGGAATGAACAGACTGGATGGTGAATGATAAAGTCTAAAAGGCACTAACAATTATGTTAAATCAATAAGTTATGAATTATCTTGCAATTCACAGCAGTCACTTGCAACAAAGTGCACATGATGTGAAAACTTCCAAATGTATAGAAAATTACTCTTCCCACAGAGTGGCCGACAAAACTATCTGACATTTTCTCTGTACTAACAGAGACTGAGTTCATACCACATTTCCATCCTTGGCATGCACACATATACTCACATCCTAACAACATTCATGAAGTCAACGAGCTGAGAAGCTTCAACATCACAGTGAGAAATCAAGACTCAATTTGACAACATTCACTGAGTACCTTCTGTGGATTCTCTGGGAGATTTGTAACAAGGAGCCATGTCGCAAAGATTATAAAGGGAAGAGCATAAGATATGTCCACAAACAAACTTTGTGAATGTGAGTTGAGTTTATTCATTGTGATTCACATTGGACTGGAGATCCATGACTCTATTAACACTTTGATTTTTGATACAATAACTTTGATTTTTGTAGAGAAGTGCTCTCCCTCACAGGGAGTATATAGCCTGTTCAAAGTTGGATCCACTATCTACATACAGTACTATGGTACTATAGATAATCAACAAAAATGTTCTGAGTTAATTTGAAGTGAGTAGAATACATTGAAATACCATTTTATAATATTTTTGAAGTTTCATTTCTGAAGGCGCCTGTGTAATGTAAAACTTTGGTAAAATTAATGTGTTGTGCTTTTCCCTCATTAATCTGTCTTTGTTAGAAAAGTGTCAGTCATAAGCCCTGTATTACGTTCTCTCTCCAAAAGAAAAATATAATTTGAAAAACCAAGCCAGGCTTGGTGGCTCAGCCTGTAATCCCACACTTTGGGAGGCTGAGGTGAGTGGATTGCCTGAGCCCGCGGGTTCGAGACCTGCCTGGGCAAGTTGGTGAGACCTCATCTCTACAATAAATCAAAATCTAGCTGGGCATGGTAGCGCACGCCTGTAGTTCCAGGAAGGCTGAGGCGGAAGGATCGCCGGAGCCCAGCAAGTCGAGGCTGCGGTGGCCGGGAGCGGCCACTGCACTCCAGTCTGGACGACAGAGTGAGACTCCAACTCAAAAAAAAAAAAAAAAAGAAAAACCAAGTTCATTTTAATAAAAACTGAGAAATGGAGAGTGGAAAAAAAGGAGTGAGAAGTGCCAAGAGAGGAAAAGTATATATGACACTTTTCTATTTCACAGAAGTCTGAAAATTAAATAAATGTAGGTTCAACAGCTTAAAAAATCTAAATGCAATAACTGATAAAAATAATAAACAAGTGTATGTCCTCCAAAACACTAAAGATGAGATCATAGTGAAGAATCTATAGCCCATGCCAAAGGGGGGCATTAAAAAGGGGCTTAATGGCTGGGCGCAGTGGCTCAAGTCTGTAATCCCAGCACTTTGGGAGACCGAGGCAAGAGGACTGCTTGAGCCTGAGACTTTAAGACCACCCTAGGCAATACAGCAACACCTCTCTACAAAATATCAAAAAAATTAGCCAAGCAAGGTGGTGCACACCTGTAGATCCAACTACTCAGGAGGCTGAGGCGGGAGGATCTTCTGAGCCCAGGAGATCAAGGCTATGGTGAGCCATGAGCATGTCGCTGCACTCCAGCCTCGGTGACAGAGTAAGACTCTGACTCAAAAAAGAAAAACAAAAAACAAAAAACAGAGAGCTGAAAACGTATAGCAATCACCTTGAGGCACTTACATGATTAGTCAGGACTTAAATCTCTGAGAAATATATGGTGAGTCCACATCTCAGAGAGATAGTAGCTAATTGCCCATCAGGCATTTCACCCTCTTTGTTCCTTTGGGTTCCGTTAGATATCTTCTGGGATAATTCTATTGCTCTGCCAAATTAAGAATGACAACAGAGCCGGGCTCGGTGGCTCAGCCTGTAATCCCAGACCTTGGGAGACTGAAGTGAGTGGATTGCCTGAGCCCAAGGGTTCGAGACCCACCTGGGCAACTTGACGAGACCTCATCTCCACAATAAATCAAAAAATTAGCTGGTTGTGGTAGCGTGTGCCTGTAGTTCTAGTTACTTGGAAGGCTGAGGTGGAAGGATCGCAGGAGCCCAGCAGGTTAAGGCTGCAGTGGCTGGGAGCGTGCCACTGCACTCCAATCTGGGTGACAGAATGAGACTCCAACTCAAAATAAAATAAAATAAAGAATGACAACAGCAACAAAAGTATTCTCTGGTAGCATTTTTCTAAGATTTCTAGCACCATTCTATATCCATCCTTTTCATTTTAAAGCAGATGAATGTTCTTTTATTTATTTGAGCTCCAGAAATATTGGAAAAGCTTTTGTTACCTATGCTGATAGATATCAGATTACAAATTTAAATTATATATGCTTGTTCCCCTACCAAGTAGGTCATTCAAGAAGGTGTCATTTACGAATTTCAAAATTGATTTCCAGCAGGGGGAGCCCCTGCTTGGGTAATAGAGTGGAGGGGCCATTTCATCTGCTCCCTTGTTCCTCTCACCTAACTTAAAATTCACACACTCAAAAGTGGAAATGGAATTCATTTTCATAATTTTCCCAACCCCAGCTGTGTGTGTGTGTGTGTGTGTGTGTGTGTGTGTTTTAACCGAAATGTGCCAAATGCCAATTTCTATCTCTAGACCACAGGGCAGGAAACTCCCAGAGTTCAGCCCCTGGTTTTGGTGTCTGGTAATTAACCATGAAGCACCTTGAAAATGTTTGGAATTTTATCCATCTGTCTTGAGGGCTGTTGATCCCACTGCACTTATTTTGCAGTTAAGAGACATGCTTATTATCATGGCTGAGAAGCTTCAAATGGGTGTCTGGTATGCAACTTTGAATCACTTTCACCTAAAGCCTTCTTAACCATCATGCTGCTTCAGATGAAACCACAGATGAGTACATTGAAGAGCAGGATTGATCCTTGGCAAGGATCAGCACTAAAGCCCCACCCCGGGCTTCATCTGGGCCCCTCAGGGGTGGAGCACTCTGAGATCTCTGTCTAGGGAAAGAAATGAAAATGGCTTGTTAGTGATTTTTCTGGATTGGGGGAAAAGAATGCTTAGTGTTCCTGAATTCAATACATTATTGTCTTCACAATTATTTGCCTTTTTTTTTCTTTTATTCTTGAATTGAATAATTTTAGGAACCAGCAGGCTCAGAAGGCAGTCCTATGTGATATGGAGGCTAAGAAACTGGAATTCAGGCATCTTGCATTCAAATTCCAGCTCTTTCACTTACTGACTGTGTGATTGGGACCCACCTTTTAATCTTTCAAAGTATCTACATCACAGAGTTGAGTATTATGTGCTACAATGCTGGCAAATAATAAGTGCCTTAAAATAGTTTAAGTATTATGTTATTGTTGTTTTTATTGGGCCCAATTTGTCTTGGGGACTTATATTCTTTCACTTTAAGTTCTTTAATTCTCTTCCTTATTTCTACAAGCTCTGCCTCATCCCTGCAGCTTGCTGACAACTGTAGGACACATTAGGAAATGGTTATACTTCATACAGTATAGAAATAGCATAACATTTCATGCAGATTATAAAATATGACATCACTAAAACAATTGACTAGAATTGGGCAGAGCCAACAGCTAAATTGATTATAAAATAATGTTAGCTTATTTGCTCATTTATTAACTGCACAAAATAAAGACTCTCTGGAAGACAATAAAAATAACAGACACAGGCAGGACATGGTGGTTCACGCCTATAATCCTAGCACTTTGGGAGGCGGAGGTAAGAGGATTGCCTGAGCCCAGGAATTCGAGACCAGTTTGGGCAAGTTGACAAGACCTCGTCTCTACAATAAATCAAAAAATTAGCCATGTGTGGTGGTGTGTGCCTGTGGTTCTAGCTACTTGGAAAGCTGAGGTGGAAGGATCACCTGAGCCCAGTAGGTAGAGGCTGTGGTGGCCGGGAGCGTGCCACTACACTTCAGCCTGGATGGCAGAATGAGACTCCTACTCAAAAAACAAAGAAAGAAAGAAGTTTATAAACTTGTTGGAAATAAAGCTTTAGATCGTTGGGGAAGTATTGGTGTACTGAAAAAGTCATATGAGCATGAATTTTGATTAGGAAACCAGCAACATATGAATTTTACTAACAGACTGTCCGTACACAATAAGGTTTCCAAGGAACATTTATTACTATGGTAAAAGGTCATCTAGAGAGAATGTCTTGAACAAGACCTATTCCAATTTGACACTGTTTCTGGAGTTTAGTAACCTTATTTTCAAAAATACATTTTCTTTTGTTGCCCTTTGATGCAGTGCCAACATCTTTTGGACATGTATATATATATTTTTCCTGAGCCATTAAAGTCATTAAATGGATCAAGGAATAGGATATAAAATTTATATTTGAATGATTGTAATTCATTACTTTACAATTCTACCCACTTCAATATATAAACGGATGTACTGAGGCCACCATGACATTACTGTCATCTTCCTACACTGCCCACATCACCATGTAGAACAGCTCATCATCACCAGGTCACCAGATAGACCTCATCATATGTCCCACATTGGAGCTGATTCATTTTTGTACCCTAGAACCCCAAAGAGTGCTTCATATATGTGCTGCATGTGTGTAAATAGCTCACTTACATTTTGTACATCAGCATTTTCTTCTTCTTTTTATTATTTATATTATTATTATTATTATTATTGAGATAGGGTTTCACTCTGTCACCAGGCTGGAGTGCAGTGGCATGATCATGACTCACCACAGCCTTGAACTCCTGGACTCAATGATCCTCCTGCCTCAGTCTCCTGAGTATCTGTGATTACAGGCACATGCTAACACACCAGCTAATTTTTATATTTTTCGGAGAGAAAGGGTCTCACTTTGTTGTTCAGTCTGGTCTTGAACTCCTGGCCATCAGGCAATCCTGCCTTGGCTTCCCAAAGTGCTGAAATTTCAGGTATGAGCCACTGTGCCTGGTCAGCAGCTTCATATTATTGTTGAGTGAAATTTCTGCTAGCACACAAGCCAATAATTGCTCTTCCACACTGCCTCCCATCCCATTGGGAGGCAATGTGGAAGAGCAATTATATATATATATGTCCACAGGTGTGCAGCTAAGGTCCCTTTCCAAAGCTGCAGGTCTGGCTCTGACAGTTTCAGACATTCCCCATATAGTCACCTCTTTGTGATCAGAGCAAAAAGCCAACCGCAGCATCCTGCGTTTTGCAGGACCAGATGTGAGTCAGGAGCCTGTTCTTTTGTACCTGAAACTGCAGGGGACACATGTCAAGTGATTCTTATAAAGCACAATGCTAATTATGTTGACTCCAATCACCTGTAGTAGGAATCAGAGACTCCTGCAGGCATTCAAAACTCCATGACCGAGCAGTGAGTCCACTCAGAACATGGGAATCATCAGGGTTCTCTAAGTGGAATCCCAGAATCACAAACTGGAAAGGAATAGGAAGCCTAGGGGGAATGTGTGGGTTTGGTTGTTTGGGAATTTTCTTGAGTTGAGTAGGTAACAAAGATCAATCATTCCCATCCCCTCAGCTCCTCCCTACACACCTTTTCTTTTGCCCATTCCATATCCTGTACGTATTTCTATCATCTACAGGTCAGTGGGAACTGAGGAGTGTCTATACTGTTCTCCACTTAATGCTACACTAGTGGGGTAAAGTGGGAAGGGACACTGTAGGGAGAAGGATGAGAGGGTGGACACAAAATTTCATTTTAGTTGTTGACGGTGGCTCAGCCTGTAATCCCAGCACTTTGGGAGGCTGAGGTGAGTGAATTACCTGAGCCTGCAGGTTCAAGACCAACCCGGGCAACCTGGCGAGGCCTCATCTTTACAATAAATAAAAAATTAGCTGGGCGTGGTAGCGTGTGCCTATAGTTCTGGCAACTTGGAAGGCTGAGGCAGAAGAATCACGGGAGCCCAGCAGGTCGACACTGGGGTAGCCATGAGTGTGCCACTACTGCACTCCAGCCTGGGCAATAGAGTGAGACTCCAACTCTAACAACAACAACAACAAAATCAATAAAGAAAACAAAGCCCACAGAGATGGTGCTCATAACTAAGGTGACAAATCAAGCTCCCGGTGACTATGATTTTTCTCCACTTTAAGGCACCAAAACCTTTTTTTGGTTTGTTTTTCATTAGTCAAAAGGGAAAGAGAGAGATTCCCTATAAGTGTGTATACAACAATGCTAATCTTGTAACTACCTGTCAAATGCAAACTAAGGAAATTAGCATAACTCTCCATATCAAGTTTCAGATTTCAAGCCTCGTATTCTGGGCTGAATCAATTACCTTAAATTGACTTCTATTGATTGGACTTATCTGGAGAGTCACTCTCACTTCTGACATGACAAAAGAAAAGTTTGCTGTTGTAAAACTTTTTTAGCGGGGCTCGATGGCTCAGCCTGTAATCCCTCGCTTGGGGAGGCTGAGGTGAGTGGATTGCCTGAGCCTGTGGGTTCGAGACCCGCCTGGGCAACTTGGTGAGACCTCATCTCTACAATAAATTAAAAAAATTACCGGGCGTGGTAGCGTGCGCCTGTAGTTCCAGCTACTTGGAAGGCTGAGGCGGAAGGATCGCCTGAGTCCAGCAGGTGGAGACTGGTGGCCGGAAGCGGCTACTGCACTCCAATCTGGATGACAGAGTGAGACTTCAACTAAAAAACAAAAAAAACACTTTTTTTTCCCTATTGACCTTGCTGTTTCCCCCCATACTTTCCTACGTAATCTGCCCTTCCAGTGGGAGGAAGTTCCAGAGGTCTGTTAGCAGAGAGAATAAAACAGAGTTTGCAAGGAGAAAGAGTTGAGGTATGAAGGATTTTTGCTGACAACTCTCCTGGAATGAGAGGTGGGTCGGTCGGCCACTCTAGGATTGCAAGGGGCCCCTCAAGAAGCACAAAAGATACACTGCAGACTGAGCTAGGGTAATCTGAGATCACCAAAATAAATGAATGTTCTCAGCAGGCTTTAGAGATTTCCAGTGGTGAGGGAGGATGGGTCCAAAGGACTAGGACCAGTTGAACACTCCCAGCTGTTTCTAAAATGCCACTTGCAATCTCTTTCTAAAAATGAAGTGTTAATTCACAGAGAGGAGAAGAGAGTTGACTGCCTCCCTATTGGCTGCTATATATGGAAGCTTCAGTCATTTATTGTAGGTGGGTTGCAAGTGTTTGAAGCAATTAGTTTACCTTTGTGTTTTGCATAAATACTGACCACAGAGAAACTCCAGAGTGTTCTCATATGGTCTAGGTCTGCACTCTTACATGGTAGCCACTAGCTGCAAGTAGCTGTTATCAAATGCAGCTGGTATGACTGAAGAATTGACTTTATTTTGTTATAATTAATGTATATTCAACCTAAACACAGAATTTTTGCTTCTTTATTATATGTTGAAATGAAAGAGGTATATTGCGTTAAATAAAATATATTTTGAGATTAATTCCATCTGTTTCCTTGTACATTTTAAAAAATAAATGTGTTGAGTGTATCAAGAGTTCATTCCACTTAATGGCTGAGTCATATCTCATTGTATGATTAACATACTACGTTTATTCGTTCATCTGTTAATGGGCATTGGATTGTTTCTGTTTGGGGACAATTATAAATAAAACTACTATGAACATTTGTGTACAGGTCTTTGCAGGGCATACATTTCCTTTTTCCTCAGGTAAATACTTAGTGAAAAAAAAGTCTGGATCTTTTGGCAGGTTTAAGTTTGACTTTTTAAGAAACTGACACACTGTTTTCCAAAGTTGTTGCATCATTTTATACCCCAACCAGCAGTGGATAGGAATTCCAGTTCCTCTACATACTTGCCATCATTTGGTCTGTCTTCAATTTTGGCCTTTCTAGTAGATATATAAAAGTATCTCACCGTGGTTCTAATTTGTATCCATGAATGACTAATATATGTTCAGCATTTTTAAATGTTCTTATCTGCAACCAGTATATCTTTGATGAACTGTGTCCAAATATCTTGGTTACTACAGGCCCATGCCTATAATCCCAGCACTTTGGGAGGCCAGGACAGAAGGATTGCTTGAGTCCAAGAGTTCAAGACCAACGTGGATAATACAGCAATATAGTGACACCTCATCTCTGCAAAAAATTAAAAGTTAACTGAGCATGGTGGTGCAAACTTATAGTTCTAGCTACTAAGGAGGCTGAGGCAGGAGTATCACCTGAGCCCAGGAGTTTGAGGTTGCAGTGAGCTGTGTCACCAGTCTGGGTGACAGAATAAGACCTCCAACTCAAGCAAAACAAAAACTCGGGTATCTTGCTCATTTCTTTTTCTTTCTTTTCTTTCCTTTTCTTTTCTTTCTTTCTTTCTTCCTTCCTTCTTTCTTTCCTTCCTTCCAGCCAGAGTCTCACTCTGTCGCACAGGCTGGAGTGCAGTGGCACACTCACAGACCCCAGAGCCTTGACCTGCTAGGCTCAGACGATCCTTCCACCTCAACCTTCCAAGTAACTGTAACTACAGGTGTGCACCACCATGCCCATCCAATTTTTTTGATTCATTGTAGAGACAAGGTCTTATCAAGTTACCTCGGCTGGTCTTGAACCCTTAGGCTTAGGCACTCTTCTTGTCTCTGCCTTCCAAAATGCTGGGATTACAGGCGTGAGCCACCATGCTCGGTTGCTCATTTATTTTTTTTTTCCCTTGAGTTGGAGTCTCACTCCATCGCCCAGACTGGAATGCAGTGGCCGCTGCTGGCCACCGCAGCCTCGACCTGCTGGGCTCTGGTGATCCTTCCACCTCAGCCTTCCAAGTAACTGGAACTACAGGCGTGTGCTGCAACACCTGGCTAATTTTTGATTTATTGTAGAGATGAGGTCTCACCAAGTTGCCCAGGCGGGTCTCAAACTCACAGGCTCAGGCAATCCACTTGCCTTGGCCTCCCACAGGGCTGGGATTACAGGCTGAGCCACCCAGCCCGGCCTGCTCATTTCTTAATTGGTTTTTTTATTCCTCATTATTGAGTTTTGAAATTTATTTATATATCCTGAATTCAACCCTTTGTTAGAGATAAGATTTACAGATAGTTTCTCTTGGTCTGTGGTTTGTCTTTCCATTCTTAATAGTGTCTTTCAAAGAGCCAACGTTTTTCATTTTGGTGAAGTCTAGTTTATTAACATTTTAAAAAATTCATAAATTACTTTTTGTTTTTTTTTGTGTTTGCATTTAAGAAATCTGCTGGGCATACTGGCTTATTCCCATAATCCCAGTATTTTGGAAGACTGAAGTGGGAGGATTCCTTGAGCCCAGGAGTTCAATACTAGTCTAGGCAACATAGTGAGACCTCATCTCTACAAAACATCAAAACATTAGTCAGGTGTGGTGGCATGTGCCTGTAGTCCCAATTACTTGGGAGACTGAGGAGGAAAGATGGCCTGAGTCCAGGAGGTCAAGTCTGCAATGAGCCATGGTCATGTCACTGCACTCCAGCCTGGACAACAGAATAAGACTCCCAACTCAAAAAAACAAACAATAACAACAACAAAAGGAGAATATAAGAGAAAAACTTTTGGACATTGGCCTTGGCAATGATATTTTGGATATCACATCAAAAGCTCAGGCTATAAAAGCAAAAATAAATAAACAGAACTATATTAAACTAAAAAGCTTCTGAAAAACAAGGGAATGATCAACAAAATAAAATAGCAATCTATGGATTGGGCAAAAATGTTTGCAAATTACATATCTAATAAGGGGACAGCCTCAAAAATTTATAAAGACTCATACATTGCAATAGCAGAAAAACAAATAACTCAATTTAAAAAATAGGCAAAGGCCCTGAATAGACATTTCTCCAGTGAAGACATAAAAATGGCTAACAGATATATGAAAACGTGTTCAACATTATTAATCATCAGAGAAATGCAAATGAAAACTACTATGAGGTATCACTTTATATCCTTTATCAAAAAGTCAAGAGGCAACAAATGTTGGACAGAATATAGATTGGTGAAAACATTATGCAAAACAGTATGAAAATTACAAAGAAATTAAAAATAGAGCAACTGCCAGACTCGGTGGCTCAGCATGTAATCACACACTTTGGGAGGCTGAGGTGAGTGGATTGCCTGAGCCCGTGGGTTCGAGACCCACCTGGGCAACTTGGCGAGACCTCATCTCTACAATAAATCAAAAAAATTACCTGGCGTGGTAGTGTGCCTGTAGTTCCAGCTATTTGGGAGGCTGAGGCAGAAGGATCGCCGGAGCCCAGCAGGTCGAGGCTGTGGTGGCTGGGAGCGTGCCACTGCACTCCAGTCTGGGCGACAGAGTGAGACTTCAACTCAAAGAAAAAAAAAAAAATAGAGCAACTACATGACCCAGCAGTCCCTCTTTTGGGATATATCCCCAAAGGAAATGAAATCAGCCCCTCATAAGCACTCCCATGTTCATTGTAACATTATTCACAATAGCCAAGATACGGAATCAATCTAATTGTCTGTCAGTAGAAGAATGGATAAATAAACCGTGGGGTTGTGTGTGTGTGTGTGTGCGTGTGTGTGTGTAATGGAATACTATTTAGCCTTTAAAAAGAAAAAGAAAAAGATCTTGCCATTTGTCACTATATGGATGCATCTGGAAGACATTATGCTAAGTGAAATAAGCCAGATACAGAAAGACAAATACCAGATGATCTCACTTGTATGTGAAATCTCAAAAAAAAGTTAGATATGCCTAGCTATAGAATTAAGTAACAGTTATAAGGGGTAAGGATGAGGGGAGGAAATGAGAGGTATGTCAAAGGATACAAAGTAGCAGCTGTGTAGCATAAACAAATCTAGATAGCCGGGCTCCGTGGCTCAGCCTGTAATCCCGCGCCTTGTGAGGCTGAGGTGAGTGGATTGCCTGAGTCCGCGGGTTCGAGACCCGCCTGGGCAACTTGGCGAGACCTCATCTCTACAATAAATCAAAAAAAAAAAATCAGCAGGGCGTGGTAGCGCGCGCCTGTAGTTACAGCTCCTTGGAAGGCTGAGGCGGAAGGATCGCCGGAGCCCAGCAGGTCGAGGCTGCGGTGGCCGGGAGCAGCCACTGCACTCCAGTCTGGGCGACAGAGTGAGACTCCAACTCAAACAAAACAAAACAAAACAAAAAAAACAAATCTAGATATCTAGTGTACAACATAAAGACTATAGGTAATAAAATTGTGCTATATTTAGAATTTCTGC
>CAUYQG010036807.1:0-11086 GCA_963574415.1 Tarsius wallacei | reverse complement strand
GCACCTGTAGTTCCAGCTACTTGGAAGGCTGAGGCGGAAGGATCGCCGGAGCCCAGCAGGTCAAGGCTGCGGTGGCCGGGCAACAGAGTGAGACTCCAGCTCAAAAAAAAAGATGCCTACACATGCATGATTATTGCAGCATTATTCACAATGACCAAAACATAGATTCAACCATGCTGTCTATAGAAATTGGACTGGATAAAAAAAAAAAAAGTGGTACATACACATGATGGAATTTTATGTAGCCATAAATAAGGACAAAATTATGTACTTTGCGGCAACTTGGATGGATGAATTACAACCTGCATCTTTAAAATAATAAAAAATTTAAAAAGTATGGTATAACACTGAAGTGACTATAATAAATATAATATAATTTATATTGTTTGTAATTTAACCTACTGAATTTATAATTATTAGAAGAAATTTTCTTTTAAAATTTTTACACAGATTGTGAGGGATTAAGAAAACTCTTTAGTGAAACATACAGAGCACATATATTGTAAACACAAGTTAAAAATCATGTGTTTGTGGGAAGATTTAAAATTAGACAGTAAGCAGGATTAGAGAAAGGAAGGTGAGCTTGGGTCTCATATATTACATTTTTTTTTAAGATTTAAGTTTCATTTAAGAAGTTAGAATTATTTTTCTCAAAAATTGCTATACCATCAATTAATGTAATGCACCTGATTAGCAACGTGATGAAAAAAATCATTTTGCCATTTCAATACATGTTAAACTCAATGCTAACTATGAAAATTCACATTAAAATGACAATGTGGTACATCTTTAAACAGTCAACAGATTGGCAAAAGTAAAATACCTTATTTGAAAATACTATATAGTGGCAAATGTGGAGATAAGAGCACCTTGCACTCCTCCACTCTTCACAGATAAGAAATAAATTAATTCAAGCACTTTGAAAAATAAATAAACATTATCTAGTAAAGTTGAAACCATGAATATTCTGTTTACCATAGGTTAGGCTCCTGGGTACACACTCTAGAGAAAATTGTTCACATGTCTAATAAAAGCACATAGTAACAGTGTTAATAAAAGTAAAAAAAAAAAAATAGAAACAATAAATTCATAGCAAAATAGAGAAATAAATGATCAAGTATTTACTGAATTGAATAGTATTCATCAATGGATATGAATGACATATATCTATCAATGCATATTGATTTTAATATCTAAAATATTTTATGAAAAATGACAATCAGAAAAAATACATAAAGTTACAGTCAAATTATATGCAGTTTATAAATATATTTTACTAAAGATTTTACTTTTATGAATACATATTCTTGATAAAATAAAGATAATTATTAGATTATTAATATTATTAAATTCAAGATAATTAACTCTGACAGGAGGAAGATTCTGAGACTGTTGATATATACAAGATGTTGCAAGTATTGATCACATTATTTTTCTTAAACGGTATGTGAACTTTAGGGGCTTTTCTTTGTTTCTTTTTTATATCTTATTGATATGTTATTCAATACGTATTTGTTTTGTGATAGAAAACTGTTTTTAAAAGTGTTTTTAAAAAATCAAATCACAAAGGGTATTAGATTTAGTGTGATGTTACAAATTTTTTCCTTTACTGCCCATGAAAAATGTTTGGAGTACATTCATCTGATCTTTTTTCTTCATGCTCCCATAATATTGTGGGGGTTTTTTTGTCTTTGTTTTTGTTTTTTTTTACATAATTTTAAGTTTTCCAAAGCAATTTTCCACTGCATTTTAATAATCATAATTAAATGGCCTTTAGAAGAATTATGCTTGTCCTTTTTGTGACTGACCACATGATATTTTAACAATTTCATCAGGATCAAAGTTATTTTTGGCAGCCAAACTTCAGCATCAAATCTTTAAAGAAAAAAAAAAAAACTCAATCAACTTACCTTCTTTTGGTTATGTGTGTGATAATGAACATGTGAATATGTGGTTGATGCAATTTCATAAATTAGGAGTCATATTTCTATACTGAATTATACCAACAATTCCTTACAAAATACTTTTGGTTTTTAAAACACTTACACGTTTCATTTATCATCTCAACTATCTGTGTTAAAAGAAAAAAAAAATATTTAGTTACACTGAGGTGGGTCCTAGCGACCCTAAACTGGTTTCCAAGTTTATGGTCAGAGACTATATAAATCTGCTTCTTTAATCTTCCCAACCATTTTCTTTGCCCTCTAAAGAGGGCTTAGAGCATGATTTTCTACAATTTTCTGTCTTCTTAATCTTTTTCTGTTGCTGGACTGTTGTTAGATAATCAGAGCTGAAACAGTTTCGCTAAATAGAATTTAAAATTATGCTAATTTTATTGATAACTCATTGTTCTGAATAGAATTATTGGTGCCAGCATATTTGGAAATCTTCTCCAAGATTGATATGTTGAAGAGTTAATTTGTTACCTTATAATAAAAGATTTGTAAGATTCTCAAATGCTGTTCTTCAGAACAAATTGCCACCTGAAGACAAATATTCATTGGAGTCAAGGAGAGGTGAAGATAAGTTAGTACCTCCTCATTCTTCTAATCAAGAGACTTGCTCTGGAATGTGGTCATTATATAGATAGATGGGGCTAAATCTAGTACTTTAACATTGAGAGAAAGTGTCTATATTTTCTGACCTCAAGCTAAGGGTTGGAAAGTCCTGAAGGTATCTGAGACACTTTTGAGGGGTCTGCAAGGTCAAAGCCATTTTATTATTATTATTATTATTATTATTATTATTTCATTCTTATTCTTTTATGAATGAGGTGAATAATTTTTCAGAGGCTAAATGGTGTTTAATGTCATAACAGATTGAATGCACAAGCCAACTGTGAGAATACAGCTGTCCAGAATAGTCAGTCATCAGAGAAACTTACAAAGAAAAAAATGATGCTTTCTTTATTTTTTAATTTGGAAAATGTAGTTATTTTCATAAAATAGGATTCATATTAAGCAATAGGTGTTTATGGTTGCTTGTGTTAAAAAATTGGAATATATTTAATATTCTAATTTTTAAATTTCAGAGTCAATAAAAATATGTTACTTAAAGCATTTTGGGGTGCTTGGGAAGTTTTCAGATGATAATAGAGTGCTGAAACCAAAATGTTTGAGGTCTAGTGATCTTAAATTACTTTGTACGATTTTATTTTTTAAGAGTATATTAAATTATAGGCTCATTCATTCCCATACAGTAGTTTATGATTTTTCTAAGGTCATATACACCCTCTTGTTTTATAGTAAACACAGGAGTTAGAGTAACACCAATAGATTTTTAATCAATTTGAGCAAAATAGAATGTTTACATTTTTCTTCGCAGTATTCTCTTATTGGTGTGCTGTATTTAATTTTGGATTCAAGAAAAGATGAATTAGAAAACAGGTTTCATTATGTTAAAGTATCTATAGTATTCTTTAAATGTTAATACTTTATAGAAAAAATTGATATTTTTAATATAATTTTTGATTTTTTAATGGGAAGATTTACACCAACAAGAATAAAATCCAACTTGGTAAGACAAATCACAACGACTTTTTAAAAATTTTGCAAACATTTTCTCTTTTAAGATATTAGTATTTGTGCAAAGGAAAAAATGTCTTTCTAAATACATAGTTTTAAATTTCAATAAATTTTATGTAGTGTACTTCCATGTTACCAACACCCAGATCAAGATGTAGAATATTTCCAAGAATGTCCCATTTGACCATTATTTTTTTATTTTTTTATTTTTATTTTTTGAGTTGGAGTTTCACTCTCGCCCAGACTGGAGTGCAGTGGCAGCTGCCGGCCACCGCGGCCTCAACCTGCTGGGCTCAGGCGATCCTTCCGCCTCAGCCTTCCAAGTAGGCAGAATTACAGGCGCCCGCTACCATGTCGGGCTAATTTTTGATTTATTGTAGAGATGAGGTCTCGCAATGTTGCCCAGGCGCGTCTTGAACCCGCGGGCTCAGACAATCCACTCACCTCAGCCTCCCCAAGCGAGGGATTACAGGTTGAGCCACCGAGCCCGGCTCATTTGACCATTATTAAGCAATACACTACCCCAGATATAACTTTTATTATACAATTATAGATACATTATAGATGCCTATTCTTAAGATTTCACAAAGTCAGAACCCAACAACATATTCTCTTTTTTTACAGCACTTCTTTTGCTCAATATGTCAGTGAAACTGATCCATATTGTTGAGCATAACTGTAGTTCTTTTTATGTTGCAACATATTATGACATTTTATGAGTAGTAAGTGTACAGTGTACTTACCCATTCTATTGTTGAATAAAGTTGCACCAATATTCTTGAATACATCATTTGGAAGAAAAATGCACTCATTTTTCATGTGTATAATACTTGGGAGTACAATTCCTTGGTCATATGATAGTTTTAGTAGACACTGACAAACTGTTTTCTAAAGAAATTTAAATTTATGTTTGCATCAGCAAATCCCATATCCGTAGTAACCCTTGACATTGTCTAACTTTTAAATTTTCGCCATCCTGATAAGATATCATGGTATCTTGTATTTATTTTAATTTGCATTTTAGTAGTGACTAGTGTTCTTTATCACTTTCCATGTGACTATTGAGCTTTTGAATATCTACTTCGTGAAATGCTCCTTCAAGTATTTGACTCATCTCTTCATCAATTGTAATATATATTATGTATAGAAGTTATTTGTAGTCTATGTTCTTTAAAAATATCCTTTCCCGATCTCTGACTTCTATAAACAGAAGTTTAAATTGCAATTTGAACCATATCATTAATATTTGCTTAGCCAGGTACTGTTGCTCATGCCTGTAATCTCAGAATTTTAGGAGGCCAAGGTGGGAGGATCACTTGAAGCCAGGAGTTTGAGACCAGCCTGAGCAACATAGTGAGACCTCGTTCTCAACTAGTATGTATTTACTTTGCTGAATAGTGATTTTTGTGTCTTTTGCAAAGTCTTTGACTAGTCTAACATCAAATACATTTTACTATTTTTTTTTCTGAAACAGTGCTTGATATATCACATTAATTCTATGATTAATCTCAAATAAATTGTTTTGAATTTAGTGAGAAAGAAAATGATACCCATTAATTTTTCCATGTGGAGATGCACTCGCCAAGCTATCATTTAAAGAATATTCTTTTTGGAGTAGCCACTTTTAGTTGAATCAAGTAGCCATAATTCATGGTTTTGCTTCTCCTGAACAGTTTAGTCTGCTCCTGTGATACTCCTATTAAAAAAAATTCAAAAAGTATGCCTTTGAATTACAGTTTTAAAACATTTACATTTAACGTATATAGTGAATGTGTCACTTGTGTTTAAATCTGCCATTCTCTTATTTGATTTTACTCTGTTCTTTTAATCTGTTCTTTTCACCTTTTACATTTTCAATGTTCCTTTAGATTAATTGAATATTTTGCAGCACTACATCTTATCTATACTTTTGCATCGTTCTTTAATTGATTGCTTTAGGATTTACAGTATGCATATTTATCACAATCTTTTAAAAATAATGTTACATATCACTTCACACATATTGTAAGAACCATACAATATTCCCACTCTGCGTCTGTGCTATTATTGCCATATATTGATTCTAAACAATTATATGCAAATGACATTTTAAGCCGGGCATGGTGGCTCATGCTTACAATCTTGGCACATTAGGAGATGAGGAAGAAGACTGCTTGATTTCAGGAGTTAGAGACCACCCTGGGCAACACAGCAAGGCCTATTCTCTACAAAAAACTAAAAAATAAGCTGGATGTGTTGGCATGTGCCTGTAGTTCCAGCCACTTGGGAGGCTGAGGTAGAGGGATCACCTGTTCCAACAGGGTCAAGACTACAGAGAGTCATGATTATGTCACTACATTCCAACCTGCGTAACAGTGAGATACTCACTCAAATGAACAAACAAACAAATAAATAAATAAATTTCAAAATTAGTTGCAAGGCTTTATATATTTACTTAACATATTTTCCAATTATGAAGCTCTTCTTCTTTTTTTTTTAATCTATATTTCTGTCAAACCAAGGAACTTCTTTTTCACATTATCACAGGGCAAATACATCACCATCAAATTCTCTTAGCTTTTATCTTTCTTTATTTGCCTTAATTTTGCAACATATTTTCTTTGGGTATGTAAACAGAAAATATTTTGTCTTCCCACAGGACCACTTATTCCATTTAATTTTTTTGTCCTCTCTGTTTGCAAATGCCTAGTAATATTTGGTCCATGGATGTCTGCTCATATCTATGTGTGAGATAATAAAAAACAAACAAGAACACAGTAAAAAATATATGCTCCTATATTTGCTTATATTGCGTTTACATATCATTTATGTACATTTGTTATATAGCTCATTCTAACTCTTGGGCTTTTACCTTTAACTCAGAATGATCTGATCGGCAGTCGACTGCCAAGAAGGACAATTACTAAATGAAAAAATTAAAAGAACTTTCCCTTGGGGATCTCTCAGTTTCTTCACATAATCTTAGCAAAAATGCCAAAAAGTGATTCAATTTCTTGAATTAAATGCAAACTAACAATTCTTTACCTCGAATGCAGAAAATAAGATTTTAGACATTTCATGAATGTAGGTGGAGTTAATTATTATTAATACATATTATTTGTTTTCAGTATCAACTGGCAATTGTACCTTCCAGCATACTCAGCATTTCTTTTTTCTTTCATTTTTTAAGTCAGTGTCTTTTTGCCAAGATGGAGTGCAGTGGCACAATCACAGTTCACCACAGCCTTCTGGGCTTAGGCAATCCTTCTGCCTCAGTCTCCCAAATAGCTGGGACTACAGGCATGCACCACCATGCCTGGCTAATTTTTTAACATTTTTTTGTAGAGATAAAGTCTTGCTATGTTGCCCAAGCTGGTCTCAAACTCCTGGCCTCAAGTAGTTCTCCAGCCTGAGCTTCCCAAAGCACTCTCAGCTTCAGTATTTCTGAGTTTCCAAAATATTTTGAGTCTTGCAGTAGTAGTTGGCTGTCACAGAAAAAGGCATTTCAGTCATTTTCTAGTCTATTAGTCCCAAACCCAGAGGTAAGCATTTACATTGGCAGCACGTTTTAGTTCCCTCTCTCTTTTTCATATGTACGCATATATAATTATGTAATATATTAATTTTTCTTTTTGTTAATTGAGTTGTTTTAGTATTGAATTTCTGATACAATGCAAAATGTGGCTATGAGAAATCATGACTATGAGATTCACTTCCTGTTAAAAGTAAATTTAAATAATAAATTCATACTGCTTTCTATGAGCTATATCCTACAAAAAATAGTTTCTTTACAGTTTTGAAAGCAAAGCATTGTCAGTGAAGATTCTCACAGAGTATCCTTGGAGATTGTATTTGTACTCTGGGTCTGTTTTGTTTCTTCCTGCAGAAAAGCTAAACTCAAAAAAATTGTAAGAAAAACTCTTAATAATTAAGACCTACCCTCAACAGGATTTTGTGTACAACTCAATATTGTTATTCATGGGCATAATCTTATAAAGATAATCTCTAGGACTTACCTTTCATAACTGAACTTTTATAAAGTCAAAACAAAACAAACAAAGATGTATCAAAACTACCAAAGAAAAATGTTGCCATTATACATTAAAATGAAAGATTTCTATGTGACATTGAACAAATCACTTTTTTAAAAAAAGAACAACTTTCAGTACTTGAACCTCTTTCTTATTCCATTATAGCACTTTCATACTCCTACCTGCCTTTGCTTCTCTACCAAAAACAAGTGATAAAGTCTAACTCTCTGCTAGAAACAGCTCTGAATAAGACATCTTTGAAAAATAAATAAATATCTAGGATACAATTTGCTTATTAAACAAATAAGAGGATCAACTTTGATGATATCTGGTACCTTTCAGCTCTTACTCTCCTTGATTCCAATTGGTAAAAACAAGTCTTAGGTACAGGTTTGGCCACTGACTTCAGGAAGTAGTATTGCTCTCATGATTCTGGGTGCCTTGGCAGTCTTCTCGAACTGTTTTTATTTTGGCTACTGCCAACTAACATGCTGTTTTTTGACCTCTACATAGCTCACTGGGGGTTATAGAGTGGTCAAGAGAAGTAGGTATACTACTGAGGAAAAATATAGGTATGTTTTATACAATACACTTTTCCTTTTCTTTTACTGATGAATACTGACCAAATGCATGCCCTCCTCATATAAACTTCCAAACTGTATAGTCCTACAGAGAGATACTGGTAGAAGTAGTTGAATTGCAGTTTAAATGTCAATAAAAATATATGTCAAAAAAATGAGGGGAAAAATCCAAGTAGAGGATAAATGTGTAAGATCTTTGTTGCTATTATTTCTAAGCCATTTTATCTTCTTATTTTCAATAATATGGTTTCCAAGCACAATATTTCCTAAGTTACACACAGTAGTGTGGTGGATAAAAACTGTCTACCTTACTTTTATTACTTCAATAGAAAAGGAAGTATAAAGACAATATTTATTTAAAATGATATAAATTTTGATCCTCTGACCCAAGATCTATGAATACTATGAATTACAATGTAAAAAAAAAAACTTTTGATTTTAAACATTCAATATGTACAAAAAGATTAAGTACAGAAAGAAATAAAAACTTTGTCATGTTATGCATTCAATACAATATTAATGACAGAAAAATATAGAAGCCTAAAAATATCATTTTTATAATTCTGGTTGAAATTAATGAACAACAAAATTGTATATGTTATGATTTTTATTAGATAAATATATGGAAATTTTGATGCAAAATAGAGTGTAGAAAAATGATAGAAGTTTATTCTTTAAAGAATAATGGGTAAAATGTTTCTCTATTACATTTTAAAAATTGTTGTATTGTGCTGCTCTCAAGTTATTCACCAAAGTATAAAAATATTTGTGAAAAAAATTAAGATAACCTACCAATTCTTCTAATACTATATATCCAGGAAAGTAGCAGAGACATAGTTCAAATTTAGTTCTGCCTCATGCATATTCATGTACACTGTTTGTTACACCAATATTCCCCTAATTGTTTTCATTTTCCCTACACCAATGATAAGAGAGTTAAAATGGCAAGCATGTTAATTTTACATTCTGATCATTAACATTGGTTTCATACTTTAATGTGTGCTGCTTACATTGATTATGACTAATTAACATTGTAATAATTAAAGTTAACTTACTTATATTTTATTCCATAACCATCCTAAAATTAATGTAAATGCTACATATATAGCAATGACATCTTAACTAAATAGGAAATAACCTACATTTTAAAAATATATTGGGCTGGGCATGGTGGCTCACCCTACAATCCCAGCACTTTGGGAGGCCGAGATGAGAGGATTGCCTGAGCCCAGGGGGTTTAAGATCAGTCTGGGCAACTTGGTGTGACCTCATCCCTACAATAAATCAAAAAATTAGCCAGGCGTGGTTGCACATGCCTGCAATTCCAGTTACTTGGAAGGCTGAGGTGGAAGGATTGTCGGAGCCCACCAGGTCAACACTGGGTTGGCTGTGAGCATGCCACTGCACCCCAACCTGGGCAACGGAGTGAGACACTAACTCACAAAAAAAGAAAAAAAAAGAAACTAGGGAAATATAAAATTAAAATTTAAAATTCTTATCTGCATAAAATTGAGAAAATTTATGACAGTAACATTTAATAGGATTGAATATAAAATTACATGTTGATTTGAAGGAGGTAATTTAAAATAAAAGTGTAACAACCAAAATTTTCATATAAAAATATTGCAATTTATTATAATTGTATATACAAATGAATATTAAAACATATGACAAACTGAAACAGTACAATTTCTAATGTAGAGTTTTTCCACTGGTGTTTGCAGCACAACTTAATATTGGGGTCTATGTCAGAAGTACTACTCTTTCATTGGAAATTAAAACATATGTGTACAATATAAGAATTTATATCTTCCCAGTTGAGTATCATTTAATTGTCTTAGTCAGTCACTACTACTGAAGAAATCTAATAATTATCAACTTTTATGAAGACAAAATAAAAAGCAACAAACAAATAGAATTCCTGCTTTAGAAGTTACTATATATTCAGATAATGCATAGTTATGTTCAATTCATATGTATGCAAATTCATAAGGAATATTTTCAAGCTGAGGATAAGTCAAAAACAATCCAAAATTGATAAGCCATGCTATAACAAGAACAATTTGAAAAATAGTCTCCTTAGCTTGTAAAATACATTACAGGTGAATTTAAGTATGTAATATTATGAGTTGGAAGAGAAAATGAATTTATTATTTGCCTTTTTGCAGAGGAAGAGTAAGAACTAGGTAAAAATTTCCTCTGTTTAAAAAAATATAATAAAATAAAAATTATAATTAAATAAAATGAAAGGTTGCAGTATGAAAACTTTAAAAGTATCAATTATTTTATTTTATTTTATTTTATATTTTTATTTTTTATTTTTTACCATGAATGTGTCACCTGAAACTTTTCTGGTCACCTATCAGGAATTGTGACTGTTATTCCAAGAGATAATCTTATGTTTTCTACTTGAGGTCTGGGAAATTCTATGAATTATTGGCAAATAGATATGCAATTTTGCACACATATTTGGTAGAGCAGATCTGGAAGTGGCTCAGGGTTGAAAGACAATGATGAGCTGGCTTGTTTAAAAGTTGTTTTACTTTGTGCAAATAAGCAGTGCAAAAACTCTAAAAAGAAGATAATCCTTGTGGGAAAATGGGTCTCCAGCTTTCAGTCTTCATCTCTCAGAAGCAATCTTGATGTTTAGAGATGTGGGCCAGATAGTTAGATGCTCACCAAGTTAGTAGAAACCTGATATGGGGCATCCTGCTTTTCATATCAATGGTCAAGTCACAACTATAAGCAAAACAAAATAAGCTAAGCTAAACAAACTAACACTGTCTTAGAATTTACCCTTTTTCCTTTTTTTTTTTTTTACTTAGTGCGTTTTTTTTTTTAATATTCAATATTTTTTATTATGATATTGTGGGATACAGTTAAGGGTTAGGTATACAAAAATGCTTCGTTCAGGCACCCTTGTTGATAAGAGGTGTCTCCCCATCCCCAGACAGATATTTACCACCATTAA
>CAUYQG010036803.1:0-21684 GCA_963574415.1 Tarsius wallacei | reverse complement strand
GATTTGAGTTCTTCAGGGTATATTCCCAGTAGGGGGATTGCAGGGTCATATGGGAGGTTGATATTTAGGGCTTTTAGAAATCGCCATACTGTTTTCCACAGAGGTTGCACTAGTTTACTCTCCCACCAACAGTAAGGATACTAATCTTGTAAGATCAGAGCCCCTCCCTTATGACCTCACATAAACTTAATTACTTCCTAAAGGCCCTGTCTTCTGAAATTGGCCCAACTTCCCCGTAGAAGTAATGGTTACAGGTTTTATTTTTATTTTTATCTTTTATTAAACATAGAGCTTGACCCTCCCAGGGTCTTAAAACTTGAAACTTACACTTGTCGTATCTGAGTTCCTTTCTCAGGAAACTAACCATCAGATCTATAGGTCTATATCAAGGAAATGAAACTCACCATTTCATCGCCCCTCCTTAAGTCCTGTTTACTAAATCCTCTTCCTCACGTTTCCTCAATTTCTGTTTACCAACTCCTTTTCCTCGTCCTTCCTTAATTCCTGTTTTCTACAATCCTGTCCCACTGTATACCTGACTTCAGTGGGATGGAAAGACAGATTTGAGAATGAGTCTCTCCTTCTCCCTGGCTGATATCAACCAATAAAAATCTTCCCTGGTAAGCTTTCTCAGTGACTGGCTTTCTTTGCAGCAAGCAACAGGACCTGATAAAAGCCCTGGTGTTTTGGTAACACTTTAGCACAGGAATATGGGTGAGACACAATTTAGTCCAAAGCACTTATGTAAGGCTCTCTGTTTCTTATGACCCATTATCTTTATTTGCTTTTAAGCAGATACTTGGGCCAGTGGAGATTTTCAGGTTGAATATCATTTGCTCTTTTCAGCACAAGGAGCTCAGTTATGATTGGAGACACAAGACTTTTCTCATGGCCCAGAAACCCCAACTTTCTGTCGTCTACTCCTTCCTGTATATACCTTCCTTCAATTTTTCCTATCACAGAGTGCGGGACTCTAGGAATCCCAATAAATATCTCTCTTGCCTGATAATATAGAAAGCCCTGAGTATTGAGCAATATGCCAAACATGTGACCATCCTTGGTCCTTCTTTCTCTGGCCAGGGTAACTTAAGTCCTGAATGTGAAACTTGAGGCAAGAAGTAAGCTAAAATGTAAGTGCCATCTTTCACAGTAACTTTTGAAAATCCTTTTCCAATGTAGAAAAATATAACTATTCAAGCAGATTTTTTTTTTAGGAATGTAAAACTTTTAATAGGAAGAATCAGGAAGAAAAAGGTGTGTACACAGATATACACAAATAGGCCCATGTACTAAGCGTGCATGCATGATGTCTTTAAGTTCTTACAAAATCCCTCTGAAGTAAGTTCTCTTTTAACCCATTTATTTTACCTGTGGAAATCAAGGCTCATACATGAGAATGTATATGCTCAAAATTTACAAACTATTTAAATTAGTAAAGATAGGATTCAGATCCAGCTTTGCTGGATACCATGTTGGAGGAAAATTGTAGAGAATTTGGGATTTGGATTCATTGTTACTTTAGCAGTCTTTCATGTAAAAGCTAAACTTTATACTGCCAAGAATAAGTAAATAGAGACCTGTCTAAACAAATGATATGATTCCTTCTTTGTGTGAAAGATTTTCTCCTTTGCCTCTGCTCCATGAAAGCTCTAAGCAAAATGGGAATCTCAATGTCAGCAATATTCTATTGATATTTTATATATTTTTTCTTTGATATTCAATTTTTACCTATGCTATTCAACTTAAGAATATCTATATTTCAAGTAATCTACTAAAATTCCTTTTGAACATAGTGAAGATTTTAAATACAAACTGCCATTAAGCTGCCTTAATTATTTCAGGAAGAAACTTGTTTCATGTGACTCCAAAATCTGTTAGACATGGAAAATTTGTCTGATAGGAAGAAAAGCCAAATAAGTAAATTTCTCTTAGTAATATGTTTAATACCTTTAAGTCATACCCTTACTTGGTAAAAATTTTTTCAAAAGTTAAACTTTCTTTCTTTTATGTACTAATTTTAGAAAAGCATATTTCACTTAATTATTAATTATGGAAAACTCATGTGTAGATACTTTCATATATGGTTTCTTTAAGTCATTCATTAAAAAATATTTACTGAATGTTGAATTTTGGTCTAAATGTTGAAGACACAATGTTGATTAAGTTATCATGAAGTTTACAGTACAGTGAGAATGGCAAACAAATAACCAGGGAAATATATAGCATTATTACTGACAGATGTTAAAAAGAAGAGGACTATGTGTTATGGTATTTATGAAGAAGATGTTCCACCAAGTCAGGAAGGTCAGAGAAGGCTTAAGTTGGAATCTGAATAATTAGTAGAGTTAATGAGATAAAGAAGAGAAGAAGGCACATTGTAGAAGGAGAGACTATCACTGTTAAGACTCTCTTCTTGAAGGCTTGTAGCATCTTGACCCCTAGAGAAACTAGAAGTCATGGAGGCAAGTGACACATTCATACTTAGGTTTTGAAAAGACCATACTGGCAATGGTATAAAAATGGAGCGAAAATTGTCTTTGTTAGAAGATATTATTGTGCTCCAAATAAAAGTAAAGATAGATATGGTCATTAGAGATTCTGGCATATGCTGAAGTTACCCATGATATGGACTTCATGAACTGGTCTCTGAAACAACGTCAGGAAGATACAAACATTCTAAGAGTCAAAAATTTGTTTCTGTGATAGATCACTGAATATGATTGACTCTAAATTCATCCAAGTTGCTGCAAAGTCCATATGTTTGTCCTTCTATATGGCTGGATAATATTCCACTGTGTATATGTACCACATTTTTAAAATCCAGTCCATCTTCGTTGGGAAGCATAGTTGGTTCCATGTTTTTGCTATTGTGAACAGAGCTGCAACAAACATATGTGTGCAGGTATCTTTTTTGTAGAATGATTTGCGTTCCTCTGGGTATATTCCCAATTGCCACACTGTCTTCCAAAGAGGTTGCACTACTTTGCATTCCCACCAACAGTGTTGAAGCATTCCTTTTTCTCTACATCATCGCCAGCATCTGTTATTGGTTGTTTTGTTAATGATGGCCATTCTTACTGGGATTAATAACGTTTGTATACCTCACCCTGAATTGTACCCCACATCTTTATAATAAAAAAAGAAAAAAAAAGATTTATCCTGCAGACATACATCACCTGCAAAAAAACAAACAGAAAAATTTGTTTTATGATTTTTAACATTTTTTCAATTTTTTATTTTGAAATTGTCTCAGGCTTGCAAAAACCTAGAAAAATTGCCATATAGAATTCAAATAGATTTCTTATATAATCTCATCTTACATAGCTACGATACAATGATTCAAATCAGGAAAATACCGATGATGCAATATTGTTAACTAATCTGCATATCTTATTCAAATCTGGACAACATTCTCACTAATGTTCTTCATCTGATCCAGGTGCCAAGCATGAATCCAGAGTCACACACTGCGTTTACTTGCCATGTTGCCTTAGTCACTTTTGACTGGGACAGTTTCTCAGCTTTCTTTGCCTTTCATGACCTTGACCCTTTTGAAGAGTACTAGCCAGTTATTTTGTATGGTAGTTCACAATTTGAGTTTGTTTAATGTTTCCTTTTGACTAAATTTAGATCATATTTTTGGTAAAAATACAAATAAGTAATTTTGTGCCTTTTTGGAATACCATTTTGGGAGGCTCATGGTGTCAGTTGTCCCATTGTTGGTGATAAAGTTGATCACTTAGTTAAGGTGCTGCCTGACAAGTTTCTCTGTTGTAGAGGTACTATTATGCTTCTCTTTTTAATTAGTAATGATCTTGAGGGGATACACTGTAAATATTCTGTCTCATAATTTTGCCCATTAATTTTAGCATCTATTGATAAGGCTTGCCTTTAAAAAGTTAATATTACCTACCACAATAATTGATAATTGATTTTTTTTTTTGAGTTGGAGTCTCACTCTGTCACCCAGGCTGGAGTGCAGTGGCACGCTCCTGGCCACCATAGCCTTGACCTGCTGGGCTCCGGCGATCCTTCCACCTCAGCCTTCCAAGTAACCAGAACTACAGGCACGCACTACCATGCCCGACTAATTTTTGATTTATTGTAGAGATGAGTTCTTGCCAAGTTGCCCGGGCAGGTCTCGAACTTGTGGGCTCAGGCAATCCACTCACCTCAGCCTCCCAAAGCGCTGGGATTACAGGCTGAGCCACAGAGCCCGGCCGATAATTGAATTATTAAATTAATTGCTAATTTTCTGTTTTGTCATTTCTTCTATACTTATTAACTGGAGTTTTGTAGCAAGATAAAGCTTTCTTTTTCCCGCATTTATTTATTTATTCAATTATTTATGTTACTATAAACTCATGGATATTTGCTTATGTGGGTTATAATACATTAATTTCATTATTTATCTTGTTCCTTTAATTGTTCCAGATTTGGCAATTGAAAACCTTTTCATGTATCTGCTGGCTGTTCCTATGTCTTCTTTTGAGAAGTTTCTATTCATATTTTTTCCCCACTTTGTAATGGGGCTGTTTGTTTTTTTCTTTTTGGCACATTTGAGTTCCTTGTAGATCCTAGACGTTAGGCATTTGTCAGATATACAGTTCCCACTCTGTGGGCTCTCTCCCACTCTCTTGATGTTTTCTTTGGCTTTGCAGAAGTTTGTCAGTTTGATGAGGTCCCACTTGCCTATCTTACCTCTTATGACATGGGCACTTGGGGTTTTGAACAGGAATTGGTCACCAGTTACATTTAGGTCTTTGATCCATTTAGAGTTGATTTTTGTGTATGGTGATAGGTAGGGGTGGCCTTTGGTTTTAAATACTCTAGTGATTTCTCTTCCCTGAAAGGACTCTGACTGACGTAATATATACCTTAAGGCCTTAGTACAGAGGCTCAGAAGGATGGGTCCAAACAATATTGCCTTATTGCTATTCTCTATCTGAAGGTATGTATCTATTTGTTTCTCATTTCATAAGTGAACGTGCTATTGTTTTTTCCTCTTGCATTCTCAAGATTTCTTCTGTCTATGACTTGAAGTTGCACTTATAAATGGACTTTCTTGTTTTCTAGTTATTACATCTTGGCATAATACTTTCAAACACCATTTTATTATGTTCCACACTTAAAAAGCCACCTGGATATTCTCCCTGTCTAGTCTTTTTGTTAAACTATCTTTAAGCCCCCTTGCGTGTTTTTGTAATGTAGAACGCAGACTCTGTTACAACAGAAAAGTTTCAAAAGACTTGTGCAGCTGGGAACTTTTTGATGATTTCATTTTATAAGTCCTTTGGAATGAACGTGGGCATTAAGAGGCACAATGAATACAATATCAGTTTAACAAGATTTGAGTGGCCTTATTTTTACAGAGAAGTTAACATTTCTAGACATTGTGATTCCATCAATGGCTTTCTCTATAATGTTTAAAAAATGGAATTTAGCAGACGTGTAAAATGGAAAAAATAGAAAAGTTGTCATAAATCTTTTATACTGAAGTGTTTTGCGACTGCTTCAGAAAGAAACAAGATGAGAAAGTCCAGGTGCTATTTGTTAAAGTATAGAGTTGATGTTTCAGCATCTCAAAGGGGTATAATGAAAGAAACCAAATAACATAGGTTACATGTTTGACGGCAACTCACCAGAGAAATCAGGTCCATCTGGACTCTCGGCAAAAAACAAGACTGTCCAAGGCCACCAAAGCTGTGAAAAGCACCCAGTGTGGCAGGATCCTCAAGGCCCCTTCTGTGGCAGGCACCAACTTGCCCCACAGTGGCCGCAGCACCTCCCCATGACAGTCATGACAGGGCGACTAGATAGCACTCTACAGTGGCGGGGTTTCTTCGCTTTGTGATGACCTGCTTTAGTAGTCAGGCCAGCAACTTGTACCATCAATGCTCTTGTCCCTGAGGTAACTCATGGCTGCATCATTCGGGCCAGGGAGGTTAATAGACCTCTCAAGCATTGCTTCAGTCTGTACATTACTGAGCACCAAAGGAATTTCCTTGTTGAGTTGTGCCTTTGGGCTGGCTGTGTTCCTTCACAAACATTTTTTCTCTTTAGCGTCTTTTGTTTAGTAGACAGCTTGCACTCACCCTCTAAAAACTACTTGAAGATTGTTTAATATACTGACTTAAGAAAATATGTAGCCAGGCATGGTGGCAGGTGCCTGTAGTCCAGTTGGGAAGCTTGGGTGGGGGAATTGCTTGAGTCCAGTAGATCGAGGCAGCAGTGAGCTATCATCTAAATATATGCATATATATTTAAATATAAATATAAATATAAATAAATTATATAAATAAATACATATATGAGAGCCTTCTATATCAGTCTGTGTGAGCTCTCTCACCTTTTAAATTAGCTGTGTAATAGACTTTCATGTGGATATAACGCATTTGTCTAAACCAGCGGCATATTGGTGGATACTTTGGATATTTCTAGTCTTTGACTATTATAGGCATTATTGCAGTAAACGTCCTTGGACATTTTTCTTCGGTGAACTTTCGTAACTACTGCTTTAGGATGAATTTCTAACAATGGGATTTCAGGGTCAAAGGGTATGTGCATCTTATATTTTGATAGATATTGCTACGGTGTCTTCTTGAAATATTATGTTAATTTATATTCACATAATAAGAATGTTCATGTAAATTACCTTTTTTTAAAATTTAAAAGCTGTGTAGCTTCATTATTTAATGTCAGTATTAAAGGAGGTTCCTGGGAAGTGCTGAATCCTTTTGTTTTCTGAGTGCCTTGATGGGATGGGTTTGGTAAGCAAGTATAGATGCAGAAACTAGTGTGGAATTCTGGAGGCCAAAGACTAGGGCAGTAAGATGGGCTTGTGGTGGTGTGGTGCTTGAGGGTGGAGGAAGGAAAAAAGAGTGGCTTTCATAGCACTACAGCACAGAAGGGATTCTGGAGAAGAGGATGTCACAGAAGCTTTCAAATTCTGTGATGTGGGATGAGTGCTGAACATCTCTCCTCCCTATCAGCTTGTCAATAAACTGCACATTCATTTGTACTAATTTTCTGAGTGAATTCATACGGGAATACTCAACAGAGAAGACAAGGGAGCAGCAGGCATCAGAATTACGTGGTTTGGCCACACTGTATATCATTTGGAAAATCAAGACAAAATCAAGCAAACACCCATGGTTCTATAACCATAACATACCACTACTGCAATGTCATCAAGTTCCTAGCCATTCATTAAGAACTAGATGTGTTTTTTGCATAGTTGTAATCAATGTGTATGTGCAATTTTGAAAGTGTATTTGCTTTTGCACAGTTTTGCATCCTGCTTTGTAAATTTGATATTAGTATTTATATGTGTACGTATAAACCAAATTACAAGATGAAGAAACAGACCTTTTATATATGTAAACTTTTCTATAACAAATATTTTTTTATTCTTATTTTTCACTTTTATTTGCAAGTGTTATTGTGCCCAGAGTAATTATAGAAATATGTATGTAGTGAATGTTTGGGATTCTATTCCCAGGGCTGAAAGTTCATCGCATGTGTTACACGAATGTGTTTGGAGACCAAAAATATGACAATAAAATAAGTCATTGAGGGCTGTTGATGTCACTTTCTATTTTTTTAGAGATAGGGTCTCTGTCTGTTGCCCAGGCTAGAGTGCAGTGGCACGATCATAGCTTGCTACATCCTCAAATTCCTGGACTCAAGGAATCCTCTTGCTTCGGCCTCTTGAGTAGCTGAGACTGCAGATGCGTGTCAACACACTTGGTTAATTAAAGCTTTTTTTTTTTTTTTTTTTTTAGAGATAGGGTCTCATTCTGTCGCCCAGGCTGGTCTTGAACTCCTGGCCTCAAGCGATCTTCCCTGCTCTGCCACTTTTCAGTTCTAAATATAGATGATGGTACTGACCAAAACATCTGCTCCTTTACATTTTGCGGATATAACTAACAAAATGCTCTTCTTGGTAGTTTGGTTTTTGATTAGACTGAATTTTTAATAGAAAATTAAAAGCTAAAAAATCCAGCCTGATTGTATATGTTAGCTTGATAAAGAAAGACAGTATTTTTTTCCCAATCTGTTGTTTACCCCAAATGTAGTTTTGCTCATTGAATTTCAAGCTGTATCAAACTCTGCATGTACTGATTTAAGTACACAGTTAAGTTAATTCAATACTTAAGCAAAGGAAATGACAGAATCTACAGATACTTTGCTTACACACTGCCAAGTAATACTCAAATCATGTTTAACATTTGAATTATAAATAGTCATAGAAATTGCTTCCAATAAACATTTAGCCCAGATGATGAAGAGATTTTTAAAAAGAAAACGATATGATTGTATTTGTAATATGTAAATAATAATAAATAGTTGTATAGCTCACACAAAATACTTAATGTGACTTACACATTATTGTTATGAAATTTAGGGTCAGTTATGAAGCCTAAATTTCCAGTTTTACTAAGAGACTAAGGCATGTTTTAAGGACTCTTCTGGGAAGCCAATGTGATCACCAGGGAATAAACTACAAGATAAGGTCCTCTTGCACTCTTCTTTCTATGCCTGTTTCTCCCTGGTCCTTTGGTGTCCTGGGGTAAAAGTACAACTCATTGAGCTACCATTACCCACTTCCCTCTAAACTTGGTGATCCATTGTAATTTGGGGGACCCAACCTCCTACCATTGAATTGACTAATTTGTATACAAGCAATCCTAAATTCTTCTTCTGTTTGCTTCCTTCTGATCCAGACCTCTTCAGGCCATGGCTGTTACCTTGACCCAAACCCAGAGATCCTCAGTGCTTGCTTAATAATTTAGCTAGGGAATTTTGACTCTGCTGCATCAGAGGCCAAATTACCAGATTTTAGCAATTTAATAGAAAGGACTAGCATGTCTCATAACATACCAGTTAAATGTGATTTTACTTTACTGAAAATGCCCAAGATTTATAGGTCTTACCAGTCAGTAGCTTATCCCGAGAAAGCCAATTATCTCCTGTCATTTATTCTTTCAGGTCAATTCTGCACTGATTAGTGAGCTTCAATTCCAGGATCATTTCTGCCTCTCACCCCTCATGTTTTGTCTTATTCTATTTTTTTTTTTTTTTTGAGTCAGACTCTCATTTTTTTGCATAGGCTGGAATGTAGTCACACAATCATGGTTCACCATAGCCATGACCTCCTGGGATCAGGCAATCCTTTTGCCTCAGCATCCTGAGTAGCTGGTACTACAGACAAGTGCCACCACACCTGGCTAATTTTTTGTAGAAATAAGATCTCACTATGTTTTTCAGGCTGGTCCCAAACTCCTGGGCTCAAGTGATCCTCCTGCCTCAACCTCCCAAAGTGCTGGGATGACAGGTTTAAGCCACCACACCAGGCTCCATGATTATTCAAGTTGAATGATCAAATGGATTTGAGTTAAAAAAAAATATATTTTAAACGTTTGTAACTTTAAATCATATGTTCTTAAAATAATTAGAAAGAATACTTGATATTTAAATGCTAAAGAATGTTTAAAATGGTTTAATCAGATTTTCAGTGAAAAACATTTGCTAAGACTTTGTTGTCATTTCTTTAACTTTTGGATCAATCCTGAATCAGAGGAATGTATACGTTTGTTAGCAACTCTCATTTTTTTGCATAGGCTGAAATGTAGTCACACAATCATGGTTTACCATAGCCGTGACCTCCTGGGATTAGGCAATCCTTTTGCCTCAGCATTCTGAGTAGTTGGGACTACAGACAAGTGCTTGGGAAATATTTGAGAAATATAGCTTCTAAAATCCTGCTGATTCTTAACTCTTTGAGGATTAACAGTTTTACTTTTCAAAATATAGACTTGGTTTTTAAGTCAATTCCACATTCCTCCCCTTACTGCTGATCAAACTTGAGTTTATGAAGTGTTGGATATTCCTGGTTTAAATGCAATATATCAATACTATGAAATCAAAGTAGTTTTAAAAAAAATCGATGTTGTATCATTTTGTGTAACGAATGTTCTATCACTAAGAAAACTATCCTAGGGGAGAATACAATTTTGTTTTTCAGCTTATTTCAATATGCAATTAACCAATTTTTCTATAATTGTAAAAAATAAGAAACAACTCTGAAGGTATAAAAAGACAGTGTTACTCCTCCAAGGGGGCACACTAACTCTCCAACAACATATCCTAACCAAAATTAAACCCTTGAAATGTCAGATAAAAATTCAAATAGTGATTTTAAAGAAGCACTGTAAGATCCAAGAGAAAGTAGATAACCAAAACAATCAGTAGAACAATTCAGGATGTGAAAGGAGAGATTGACATCACTAAGAAAAACAAAGAGAACTAAAAAATTAATTGAAGAAGACACGAAACACAGTTGAAAAATTTAACAGTACAGTAGCCCAAGTGAAAGGCAGGTCTTTCTAATTAACCTAGTCAAATAGAAGTTAAAAAAAAAATTCAAAATAATGAGCAAAGTTGTTGAGAAATATGAGATTATATAATGTGACAAAATCTAAAAATCATAGCAATCCAGAGGAAGAAGTTAGTGTAAAAAGTATGAAAAATATATTTGAAGAAATAATTCAAGAAAAGTTCCCACTCTCTAGAGAGATCTAGAAATCTAGATACTAGAACCCAAAGAATTTCTGAAAGATACATTGCAAGAAGAACCTCACCAAGTCATGCAGTTGTCAGATTATCCAAAGTCAACAGGGGGGATAATATCCTAAGAGCATCAAGAAAGAAGCACTAAATCATGTATAAAGGAAAGGACAGCAGACTAACAGCATACTTTTAAGCAGAAGCTCTATAAGACAGAAAAGTACGGGAGCTTTTGTTTTTTGAAACATCAGATAAAAATACAAAATATTGATTTTAAAGAAGCACAATCAGATGCAAGAGAAAGTAGATAACCTTTTTTATATCCTACCAAGCTAAGCTTCATAAATGAAGAAGAAATAAAGTCTTTACCTGGCAAACAAACATTAGGGGAATTTGTCACCACTATATCAGCTCTATAAGAGATGCTCAGAGCAGTTTTAAACACGGAAACAAAATGACAATACTTGTTAACAAAAAAGATCACATAAGTATAAAGATTATGAATTCTATAAAGCACCTATACATTTGAAACCCCAAGACAGCAAGCTTACAGCACTATGGCAGGAACAAAACCTAACATATCAATATTAATGCTGAATGTAAATGGTAAAAATGCCTCACTTAAAAGATAGAGTGGCAAACAGAATTAAAAGAAAAAAAAAGCAAGACCCAACCACCTGCTGCCTACAAGAGACCCATTCACTGGCTAAAGACAGCCACAGACTCAAATTAAATGGGTAGAAAAAGACATATCATGCAAATGGAAAACAAAACTGAGCAGGAGTAGCCATCTTCAATCATATAATATAGACTTTAAACCAATAACAGTATAAAAATACAAAGAAGGGCAGTATATAATAATAAAGCATGCATTTAACAAGAAGCTTTAACTACCTTAAATATATATGCATCCAACATTGGAGCACTGAAATTCATGAAGCAAATATAAATTGACCATAGAAAACATGTCGATAGCAATACAATAATGAGGATCAGATTGAGTCACAGCCAAATTTTATCAGACTTACAAAGAAGAGCTGGTATCAGTCTTACTGAAACTATTCCCCAAAAAATTAAGGGGGAGGAGCTCCTCCCTAATTCATTCTATAAAATCAGTATCACATTGATACCAAAATCAGGCAAGATACAACAAAAAAAGAAAACTACAGGCCAATATCCCTGAATAACATAGGTGTAAAATTTCTCAACAAAATATCAGCAAACTGAATTCAATAACACATCAAAGAAATCTATCATGACCAAGTGGGATTTATTCCAGAAATACAAGGATGGTTCTATATTCACAAATCAATAAACATGATTCACCACATAAACAGTATTAGAACAAAAACCATATGATTGTCTCAATAGTCACAGAAAATCCAATATTCCTTTATGAAAACATTCCCCTTCAGTACTGGAACCAGACAGAAATGTCAACTTTTATCACTGCTATTCAACATCGTACTGGAAGTCCTAGCAAGAACAATTCAGAAGAGAAAGAAATCAAAGGCATTCACATAGGAAGGAGGAAATCAAACTGTCTCTGTTCACTGATGACATGATTATATACCTAGCAAACCCTAATGACTCCTCCAAGAGGCTTCTAGATTTGAAAAACAAATTCAGTAATTCTCAGGACACAAAATAAACATATAAAAGTCAATACCATTTCTATATAGCTGTAACACTCAAGCATAGAACCAAATCAAGAGCTCAATAACATTTTCAATAGCCACAAAAATTAAAATAAAATACCTAGGAATACATTTAATCAAGGAAGTGAAAGAGCTCTACAAGGAGAACTACAAAACACTGATGAAAGAAATTGTAGACGACACAAGCAAATGGAAGATCATCTTATGTTCATGGATCAATCAATTGTTAAAATGACCACACTATTCAAAATAATCCACAGATTCAGTGCAATCCCTATCAAAAATACCAATATGATTTTGCAGAGAACTAGCAAAAGCAATCATAAAGTTTATTTATGGAAACAGAAAAAGCATGGATAGCCAAATAAATCCTAAGTACAAAGAACAAATGCATCACACTGTCTGACTTCAAATTATGCTGCAAGGCTATAGTAACTAAAACAACATGGTACAGGTATAAAAATAGACAGGCCAATAGAACAGAATAGAGAGCCAAGAAATAAAGCTACAAGTTTACAACCAACTGATCTTCAACAATGTTGACAAAAATAAATGAGGAAAGGACACCCTATTCAATAAATGGTTCTGGGAGAACTGGCTAGCCATATGCAGAAGAATGAAACTGGATCCCTATCAATCGCCATATTCAAACATTAACTCAAGATAGATTAAATCCTTAAATGTATGACCTGAAACTATACAAATCCCAGAAGAAAACCTAGTAAATACTCTTCTGGGTATTGTTCAAGGCAAATAATTTATGACAAAGACCCCAAAAGCCAATGAGACAAAACCAAAACAGACATATAGGACTTAGTTAAACTAAAAAGCTTCTGCACAACAAAAGAAATACCCACAGAACTAACAAAAAAATCCATGGAATGGAAGAAAATGCTTGCAAGTTATGCCTCAAAGGTCTAACATCTAGGATCTGCAATTAACGCAAATAACTCAACATGAAAAAATCCATCAAAAAATCAGCAAAGGACATGAATAGACAATTCTCAAAAGAAGACATGCAAGTGGCCAAAAAACACATGAAAATGCTCAACAGCACTAATAATTAGAGAAATGCAAATTAAAACCCAAACGAGATATTATCTTACACCAATCAGACTGGCTATTTTCAAAAAGTCAAAAGGAACGCTTATTCACTTTTGGTGAGATTGTAAACTAATTCGACCTCTATGGAAAATAGTATGGCAATTTCTCAAAGAACTAAGAAGAGAATCACCATTCAACCCAGCAATCCCAGTACTAGTGATCTACCTAAGGAAAATAAACCAATACATATAAAACATACCTGTACTCATGTTCCTTGCAGCACGATTCACAATAGCAAAATCATGGGACAAACCTGAGTACTCAGCAGCGACTGATGGGATAAAGAAAATGTGGTATATATACACCATGGAATACCATGCAGCCATAAAAAGAATGAAATCATGCCCTTTGCAACAATGTGGATGGAGCTGGAGAACATTATAAGTGAACTAACTCAGAAGCAGAAAACCAAACACTACGTGTTCTCACTTACATGTGGGAGTTAAATGGCCCCAAAGATTTGAATAATAGATGCTGGGGACACCAATAAGGAGTGAGGTGGCAGAGGGTTAGGGTTCAGAAGTTACCTATTGGGTATAATGTTCATTTTCCAGGGAATAGGTCACCTGAAGCCCAATCCCCACCAATATGCAATATGAACATGTAATAAGCATGCATCCCTGAATCTAAAATAAAAATTTAAAAAAGAAGATTCAAAAACAACAAAAATTAAAAATAAAGAGAACGAGAAACCTTTTGGAGGTAATGATGTGTTCATTCTCTTGATCATAGCAATTGTTTCACATATGTCAAAAGTTATCAAATTTGTTCAATGTAAGTATGTGTGGTTTATTGTATGTCAATCATACCTCAATAATTCTATCTCTCTCTCTCTCTCTTTTTTTTTTTTTTTTTTGGTCAGAGTCTCACTCTTTCACTAAGGCTGGAGTGCAGTGGCATGATCATGGCTTACCACAGTCTCAAACTCTTGCACTCAAGCTGTCCTCTTGCCTCAACCTCCCAGGTAGCTGGGACTATAGGCGTGTGCCACTGTGCATGGCTAGTTTTTTTATTTTTTGCAAAGATGAGGTTTGGATATGTTGCCTAGTCTTGTCTCAAACTTCTGGCTCAAGCAATCCTTTCACCTCAGCCCCCCAATGTGCTGAGATTTACAGGTGTGAGCCACTGCACCCAGCCAATAACTCTATTTTTAAAAGAAATATGGAATAGAGAAATTGGAAAACATATGGAGAAATATAAATAATATAAGATAATGACTATTTAAAACAGTAATCTTTGTGTTTTAAGGAGTTAAAGAATAGGAATATATGACCTCAATGGCATCTTATTCCAGAGGGAGATACAATTCTGATAGGGATGAGAGCAATGTTTATACAGTAAAGATATTGGTTATCCTGATATTTTGAAAAATTAGTAATGTGTGTTATATTTTGGGTTAGCCCCAAAAGAGTAGCATCGTAGTGCATGACTTCCAAATAGTAATGGGCAAAATAGAATTTGAAGGAAATAATCCATCCAAACAGAAGGCAACAGAGGATAGGAAAAGAATAGTAGAAAAGAAAATTAGCACAAATAAGATGGCACAATGTAAATAAATTAAATCCCTTTGTTAAACACAAGATGGATTTTTTAAAAAGCAGTTATACTCTGTTACAATAAACATCTAAAACATAAGTTTCCAGAAAAGTTGCATGTAAAAGATGAAAAAAGATACACCAGGAAAACACAAAAAGAAAGCTGCTGTACCTATACTAAAATGAGACAAAACGGACATTCAGGCAAAAATCATGACTAGAGACAAATTTATAATGATAAAGGGGTCAAATCTCAACAAATTTAAATTTCTGTGTATGTATTAAGGTATCTTCAAATTATGAAAAGCAAAAATATTTCATCTGATTAATTTTGGCCAATGAGGTATAGATTTGTGGTGTGGCAATTTCCAGAAAGGACGTTGATCATAACCTTTGTCTTTTGTCTTTAGGCCTTCCCCCTTCTTCTTGGCTGGAAGGCGGTCATGATGCCTGGAGAGCAGGTCTTGGGAACCTGGACCCGTCACAGTGGAAGGGCAGCTTGGGTCCCACATGACCTTGCAGAATTGAACCACTGCTACAGACCTTAACTGTTCACTCCAGACTAGCATTGTCATGAATCAATTTCTGTCTTCTGTAAGCTGCTGTTTGTGGTGTCTGTTCCTCACACCAGAACTTAACACAGAGAGTTTACAGAAGCCAAGGAAGTAGACACTTTTGTAAAAGAAGGGGAAAAAAATCATCACTGCTTTCCTAATCCCAAAGTGCTCCTGAGCTATTATTATAACACTTAGGTAGTTCCCTCAAATGACAACTGGCAATACCTTGCATATGGTTTATTAATCTAGGCTTCTGCCTCTTATTTTTAGCTGATTTGCCAGTTAGGATGGAAACAGAAAATTAGAAGATTAGTTTGGTTCATTTAGACTTCCTTTTTTTTTTTTCTACTCCAAGCACTTAATATCCATGGAAATTGCCAAATGGTCCATTTGTGCTTAATATCCTCTGTAGGAAATTTAATTGATTAAAAGGAATATCCCTCAGAGAATATACACATTCTAATTTTTGTTCCACAATATCTGATTACAATCTGTTTGTGTCCTTAAAAACCAGTTTTGCTCCTGCTTCTGTTGTTGCTGCTTTCAATCCAGTGACAAGAAACAGAGAATTGCTCAAGTGCAAATACCTGCCAGCTAATATTGAGTTGAGAAAATTAACCACAGAGAAAGTAGAAGGAAGATTTCACTGTGAAAAACTATTAGCCAGTGACCTTGCAAACGTACTTTATGATGCCAGTTCTGAAAGCTAACAAGTTCTGGAACATTTTGATTGGTGCCATCCATAATGGAGTATGTAAGAGGAAATGACATAGACCTAGAAGGGATAGAAGTATGGGAACTCTAACAATAAATGAAATAATTGGTCTCCAAACTGAGGCACACGTGAATTCTTTCCAAAGGGTATGTGGGCATAGATGGTTTATAGGAAATCAATATTCAGATTCCTGTTCTCAAAAATTCGTGTATCTGAGAATGTTACTATGCACAAAGCATCGCCCTAGTTTTCTTGTCCTAACTTCCTTTTCACAATCTTTCTCCTCCTATCTTATAAGACTCCGAGATACGATCTACTCAATGAAATAAACAAATCGTTTCACTATAAACCCTAATTTATTTATGTTCTTACAAATACATCACATTGAATGGTAAAACAGGTTTTCATTGCAAATAGTTTATTCATCATTTTATTATTTGAAAAGGATAATGCTCTTGGCTTTCATTTCTTTAATAAGGTTACGAAGTTGAAGTGCAAAATACTACTCGTCACCCAAAGAATGTGTCTCTTCTCAAAATAAGAAATATCCTCCCTCAGCCATGTTCTCATGTGGTATGGACACATGATTTACTAGGCATCTGGAAGCCATTCTTTAAGACGTCTCCAGTGTTTCTTTTGGTGTTATTGGGAGACATCACCCGGATATTATTAATCCTCAGTTTGTTTTTCCAAAATATCAAGTCTCATATTAAATCCTTTATTCTCCATGAGGATTTCTGGCGTAATCACTTCTTGGCTAGACTATTCATTTTCTGTATCAAATAACTTTCCCTACATTCCAGGGTATTTTGCTCTGAGTTTCTACTTTTATAAAATCCAGAACAAGTGCCACTTGACAGAAAATGGGGTTAAACATTTTTAGAAGCGTATTCTATATTCTTATTTAGATAAAAGAGGGAGCTTAGAATAAAACAGTGAGACTTTGAATACAACAATTTTTTAAAAGATTTAAAATAGCTGTATAAAAAGAAGCAAATAGAATACTTAGCCATTAATTCTGCCATTCACCCTAGATATTCTTGCTAGAGGATGGAGTAAGGTAATAAAGCCACATGACGATGGAATGAGAATGATGACCAAGATCAGGATGCATCTGATAAATGATGAATGACATGATGAAGAAGTGTTCCTTGGCAGATGGAATTACTAGCTCCAATAATATTTTTTCCTCTTTTCTCCTGGTGTCATGTCTCATGGTAGGAAAATAGTAGTCTCTGACCCTTAGACTTTGGGCTTGACCAGATGACTTGATTTGGTCAATGGGATGTCAGTGGACACGATGTAGTTAGAGACTTGCAATGTCCATGGGAGTGATCGCCATGACAAGAACATGCCACAGGCAGTTATTACTCCTGAGGCTGGGTTCCAGAATAAGACATGTGAAGCGGAGTGACAACCCAGAACCAAGCCCAGAAGACACAGCCTGAAGCAGAGCCTCTTAGCCAGGCCCAACCTGGATCAGACGAACTGCAATGGAAACTGAAAATGACCCATAGATTCTTGAGTGTGAGCATAAATACATGTATGTCACTGAGTTTTGGGGTGATTTGTTATGCAGCATTACTGCAGCAATAGTTGACTGTCATAGAAGTTTCAGCTCCTCTGATGGTCCGTGTTCCTCATGATTGGATCTATTTGAGCTTTTGTGATGATCAGCCAGGCCTGGAGAACAAGGTTTCCAGAGTGGTTGGTCTTAGCTCTTCTTGAGACGTTGATTTTTAGAAGCTATTATTGCTATCTTAATTTGGAAGAAGAAGGGGTAATTCTGTTCCATCACTTCTTTCCCACTCTACGCACATTTCTCCTATTCCAATACTTGTATGTTTGATTGGAAAGACTCAAATGTGAGCACCTAGAGATCTTTGCTTTCAGGCTGGTCTGTCTTATATGTATACCGGGTTTCCAGTGCGAGGAAGGTGACCAGGAAAAGGGGCTGATGGGGCTCTCAGCATTCAGTGTGCCTATGATTTCAGTGCAGTCTTCTCAGGTGTGCATTGTGCCCTGAGTTATAAACTTTTCTGCTGGGAGAAAGAATACAGGATCCAGCTGCTCGCTGAAAAAGGCGTTCAACCAGTCTTCCTTTTTTAAGCCCACCTGCACCCTGGCCTTCAGATGCCTCCAAGTTCTCAGTCTTTCCAGGATCTGTGATTTGCAAATATATTTTCGTTGGCTTTGACCGCTGCAAGCTTTTAGATTTCATCTCTCTGTTATCTGCTGAGCTATTTTAACATGTCTGCTTTCTGTTATCTACATTTGGTTGGTCTGTTTTACCTATTTCATCTTTCCTCCATTTTCTTTCCCCACTGCTATTTTAGTGGGTTTTGGGGATGTGCCCCAATGCTCATATTTGACTGCAAGTTTAGTGATGTAGCATGTAGGTTTAAAATACCATTGATCTCATGACCACTTTTATCATTTCTAGAGGTATTGATCAAAAAGGGAAGAGAGCATACTTTTCTAGATTTATTTCTTCTTTTTCTTTTATATATCACTGAAGCTAATGACATGTTTGCCTTGTCTCCTCAAAATTAAATCTGAGATCCCAATCACTGTGATGATTTTCTTGCTCAAGTTTTCTAGTCAAAGACCAACCAACTGCATTACATGTAAATACTAGATAAGGATCAGAGTAACACCTTTTCTTCATTAATTTGCTTTAAGCCAAATGTTTAAGGCAACTACATTTTAATGTTAAAATCAAAATAATTTTGTTTGATACATGTAAGATAACTTATTACAATTTGATATTTGATATATGACCTAATTTTAATTTATATATATAGATTAGATTATATACACACATGTATATACATTTACTCATATGTCCTAAGTCTATTGTTTCTTAGACCATTCTGTTTTTTTACTCCAGGAAGACAGGCTTATTGTAACATGTTAAAAGATAAAGAGGTGTACAAATTTAAAAAAAATACACCTTCCATTCTTCTCCACCAATTTACTTTCTAAGGCCATGCATATTACTGATTTTCTGTGTAACTAACCACAATTTGTACATATATCTAAGCAATAAGATGTTAGAATTGTTTCACTATTTCAAGAAACAATAGCAATTCATTCCAGAGTGAAGTATGAGGCTGTGATATAAAACTGTCAAAGCTATAACTGGAAAGTCAATTACCTGACTCACTCACACTGAGGTTATAGAAGGGAAATGAGTGGATTTCCAGGGAGGAACTCTTTGGAGAGAGCCATGCTAGTCATTGCCTCTCTACTTACCACCCTCCTGGCCCCCAGCCTCAATTCAGAGAGAAAGAGAGAAGAGGGACTTCAAGGAACCACTCAGATAGCAAAATACGTGTCCTTTGCCCTGTGCATGTGAGGGCGGGGGAGAACACAGGTGACCAGTATCTGACTCCCACATGAGGAGTCCTGGGGATGAGAGACAGACTGTATCCAGAGGTTTTGGCAGCAAAGTGGAGGATGCGATTGACCTCCACTTCCAGAGTTCACTGGGCAAATAATGTGTAAGTATCTCCTATGGACCAGATTTAGGCTGTGGGGGAGAAATACACTGGTGAGGGGAAGTGAAGGTTGGATGGCAGCTATAGGACCCAGCGGGCAGCAGATGTAGTGACCTGCCAGAGTCCTAAACTAGGGCCCAAATGGTGAAGCTTGTTCTAGGAGGAAGCAAAACACAAGGGAGAGGCCACCAACAAGGCCTGGTTTCTGAACAGTCAGGAAAGCACCAACAAGAGAAAGAGCTGGCTTAGGTTTCACAAAGAGCAGGCAAAGCTAGTTTATAACAAGGCAGACAACTGAGAAGCTTCCTTGTCCTCTTCTCCCTTCCTTGTCATTTCTCACCTGAAGGATTTGAGTGAAACCCCAGGTAGGAGATGGTGAAGACAAGCTAGAAAGAAGCAGCTGATCACACATTCTAAATGTCTCTTGCCCCTGGCCAGCATTTCAGCTGGTCTGGAATGCTTGCCTGATAGGATGACCTCTATTTCTGAGGGGTTTGAGCCCTTTGTTGCCTGGGCCTGTTCAGACTGTATTTGCTGGGATTTAAGGCATGGTAGAGCAGACCAAGTGAATCCCTGGGCTCCTTCCTGGGTTCTAAATATCTTCCTTTCTGGTAGTAACATCCTAACTCTCATATAATTGTGGTCAATCTATGTCCTGACTGCGGTGTCAATACACTTTTCTTCTTTTTTTTTTTTTTTTTTTTTTTTGCCTACTAGTTCACTTGCATGGGGAGCCAGGTAGTAATGACAGCTTCAAGTTCAATGGAACCCTTTCAGTATTCCCCAAAGCAAGGAGTCTTCCCATGGTAAGTAGGGACTCTAGTCTGGTAGAACCCAAGATTGTGGGAATGGTAATCTCAAATTCCACAAGCAGGTCACTGAGAGCTATGGCGAGAAGGTTCACTCATTGCTTTGCACACCTAGGAGTTACAGCAATAAAAAACCAGCATTACATGTAACATGTCCAGTGTTAATTCTGAGCATATACCACAGCTTGGAGGATGGAGATTCTACCCCCAAAGATCTGCACCATACTGATATCTTACCTCAGCCTTTAACAGGTCATTCCGCTATCCTATCATGTGGCTGCTTCTGGGTGATATGGTCCTAAGTAAGACTGGTGGCTCTCACAGTCATGAGCCTATTACTATGTCTTTGTTACTCTAATGTGTTTGAGTCTCTTGTTCTGAGGCAATCACTGTTGTGTGGGATACCATGTGGATAAATCAGGCATTTTGATGGTGGTGTTGATGGGCAGAGGAAGCACACCCGCATTTAGGTTCTAGATCTATCAGTCCTAGTAAGGAATACCTCTAAGTAGGAAGAGGTATGAGGTAATTGACCTGCTGCAAGGGCCTGACTGATCTCTCAAGGAATGGTGCTATATTAAAGATTTAATGCTGTTGGCAGATTGGGCACTCAGCAGTGGCATTAGGTAGATAGATGATGGCAAGAGCCATTCCTGTCAGCCATCTTCTTCTATTTCTCTTCTTATAGATTGTCCTCCAGTTGTGATACTTTCAGTGAAGGGCACTTATAATCTCCAAAGTAGCTAGCTTTTGGTGTTGGCAACTATCCTGATAGAGTCATGGAGATACAGTCGAAGTGTCTTCTTGGAGGTGTGACCCTGTGGGGGTGGATTTCCATTCTCCAGGCTGCAGTGTGTGTCCTAAGTCAACTGCCATTATGTGAGGCTGCGACCCCTAAGGGGAAATTCCATGAGTTTTGGAACCAAGAGGTGGCAGTCGAAGTGGCCATGCTTACCCATCATTTGGTGGGAAATTTGGGTTTCCTGTAGCTGCAAATCTGGGCTCTGCACATTTATTTTTATTATTTTAGATTTAGAAAACTCTTACTGTAGTAAAACACACATAAATCTTACCATCGTAACCACTTAAGTGTACTGTTCAGTGGCATTAAGCACATTCACATTGTGCATTCATCACCGTTATCCATTTCCAGAACTTTCTTTATCTTCTCACACTGAACCTTCCTATCCTTTTAACAATAACTCCTCATCTCTCCCTCCCCAGCCCTTGTCATCTA
>CAUYQG010036802.1:0-12999 GCA_963574415.1 Tarsius wallacei | reverse complement strand
AGAAGACTGGGTCCCGTGTCTCTATGCTAGCTTCTGGTGGTTTGTGAGATGGAGCAGGGACGCCCCCTTAGGGGTCTCCCCTCACCAAAACATGGAAATAAAGAAACACTTGAGTTTTCAAGGGAATTTCCAGGCACCCAGCTAGCCTTGAGAAGTAAATAAGCAACTTAATAAACAAGAAGGTAATCATAGCCTGAAACAATAGTCAAGAAAGTTCAAATCATGGGATGTTTGGTTCCCTATAGAAACTAAAGATAACATGTTAACATATATCTCTGAGCTGTTTTTCAGAAACTGGATCCTCTCCAAATGCATCTGCCGGCATGTAGACTTCAGATGGAAGCTGAAGACTGAACTCTGACCACCGTTCTTTGTTCTAAGCTTCTTCCTAAGGTAGAGAAAATCACACCCATGAGCCAGAGCTAACTTTCTTTTTTGCTGACCCCAAGTTTTTATTTATTTATTTATTTTTGAGTTGGAGTCTCACCCCGTCGCCCAGACTGGAGTGCAGTGGCCGCTCCTAGCCACAGCAGCCTCGACCTGCTGGGCTCCGGTGATCCTTCCGCCTCAGCCTTCCAAGTAGCCGGAACTACAGGTGTGCGCTACCACGCCCGGCTAATTTTTTGATTTATTGTAGAGATGAGGTCTCACCAAATTGCCCAGGCAGGTCTCAAACCCGCGGGCTCAGGCAGTCCACTCACCTCAGCCTCCCAAGGCGCGGGATTACAGGCTGAGCCCCCGAGCCTAGCTGACCCCAAGTTTTTAAGCAAAGCTTTTCCTCCTTAACCAATTGAGAATCAGAATTTTTTTTTAATCTACCTGCAAGCCCCTGCTTTAAGCTACCTGACCCTTTTAGGCCAAAACCAATGTGTAACTTTCGTGTATTGATTCACAATTCTGCCTATTATGTCTGCCTTCCTGAAATTTACCCTTGTCTTTGAAAACCCTTACTTGCAAGCCATCGGGGAGGTTAGGATTTAAACATTAGCTGGCCAACTCTCCTTGCTTGACGCCCTACGAATAAATGCCTGATTTATCCTAAACGCTATCCTAATATGAGTGTTTGGCCTTGCTGTGCAGGATGTGCAGACTCCAGTTCAGTTCTATAATATTTGCTGGCAATATTTAACATTTTCGGTTAGTACAAGCATCATTCCCATCTCTGCCTTCATCTTCACACGGCAGTCTCCCTGTGGGCATATTTCTACATCCAAATTGCCCCTTTTTATGAGAACATCAGGCACATTGGATTAGGTACTCACGTTTCTCCAGTACGACCTCATCTAAACTTATCTAATTACATCTGCAAAGACCTTTTTTCCAAATCGTTACATTCTAAGGTACCAGCGGATAAGACTTCAATATCTGAATTCGCAGGGGGGTTGTGGGAACATAATTCAACACATAAAACTGAATTGGCACGGAATCATTGAAAACTTCAAAAAAGACTTCATTGCGATTAACTTTTTTTATTTTAAAGATGTGGGGTACAATTCAGGATTAGGTATACAAGCGGTCATCGTACAGGTAAAGTTTGGGCCTCCCTTTGGTCCCCAGTTCACCTGGTTTGAGATCAAGTACCCTTATCAGGTAACCCACCCGCCCCTGGCAGTTTCCTGCTACTGCCAATCCCGTTCTTATAGTATTATGATAAATGTTCAGGGTCCATTTAAGAGTAGAATATGCAGTACTCAGTTTATACTTTTAAAATAAACTTTATTTAGGTATAATTTACATACATTTTAAGTGAATAGTTAAAGAAGTTTTGAAAAATGTATACATCTATTTATCTTCCACCACTATCAAGATATAAAACATTTTTATTTCCCAAGAAGGTTTATTTGTTCCTCTTTTTAAATCGATATTCTCCACCTCAACCACCATTCTGGCAGCTATTTATTTGATTTCTGTCACCAATGATTGGTTTTACCTCTTCTAGAACTTCAAGTATTCCTTGGAATCATATCCTTTGCAGTCTTTCATGTCAGACTTTTTTCTGTATACATAATGCCTGTGAGAGTCATTCATATTGTGTGTATCCGTAGTTCATTCTCTTATTGCCGAGTAGTATTTCACTTCATGAATATAGAAAATTTTCTTTATCCAATTATTTGTTGATGGACAGTTGGGTTGTTTCCAGTTTTAGGCTTTCCTGAGTAAACCTTCCATGAGCATTCGTGTACTGATATTTTTTGTGTACATATGTTCTCCTCTCCTTGGATAAATATTTAGGAATGGAAGTGTCGGTTCATCCAAAAACAGTTTTGAGGTCATCCTTCTTGATAATCAGCCAAGCACTTCACTGAAGTTAGCAAATACCCACGGCATGCGTATTTGACATTTGACATTTCTAGATAAGAGTCCTGGAACCCATTTCAGACAAAAATGTAGGTATCATCATTCCAGTAGGAAATAATTACATTGTCTGAATTTGCATGGTGGTTTAAGTTTTCAAAGTCCTTGCGTACTTTGTCTCATTCAATTCCTATCACAAATTCTAAAAAACTAAAGCAAAGATCAGCATCCTCATTGCACAGATGAGGAAACTGAGGCTCAAAGAGTCTAAGTGGCTATTTAGAAGAGAGCTGGAACAGGAACACAAGCCTTCTGACTCATCACTGTGCTCCCTAAGCTCCATCCTTTAGCCTCATTTCATCCAAAATTCAACTTGTTCAGACAAAAGTGGAAGGGAGTTCCTAGAAGAAGCACTTTGCAGGACAATCTAAGCCTCTCCAAACATGGACACCAGCTTTGCTTTTATGAGTAGCATAGGAAATATATACAGTAGTCTCTCAAGCCAATTAGAAATCAAGTATTCAAACTGTCACCTTTTTGACCTACCACAGCTGAGGATCTTTCACTGATGGCCTAAACCATCATGTCTTGGATGTGATCCATTAGTTCGTAACTAGAGAGAGGATGTGAAGGTGGGGGAGCTCTGAGTGATCAGCCAGATGCTTCTAATCATGGAGTGTGTGTGAAGAGGGGAAGAGTGGTGGGCAACAACTACCCAACAATAACAGTGGCAAAAACATAAAACCTTACCAAGTACTCATACAAAGAGCTTTCAAAAAGTTTATGGAAAAATGGAATTAAAAGAGACAAATGAGACATATAAATTTTATTTCTCAACATAAACTCCATCAGGTTCAAAACACTTTTGTAAGCAATGATACAGCCATTTAGTCCATACCTAAAGAACTGGGGGTCCTAGGAATTTAACCATGTCAGTGTAGTATTTTTACATTATTAACTGAAGACAAATGAGTGTCCTTTAAAGGTTTTTTACAATTAGAAAACAAAAAGGAGGCAGAAGTAACCAAATCAGGACAGTGAGATGGGTGCTTAATAATTTCCTACTGAAACTGTCACAAAATGTCCCTTGTTTGTTGAGAGGAATGAGCGAGAGCATTGCCATGATAAAGAAGAATTATCTGGTGAAGGTTTCCTGGGTGTTTTTCAAATAAAGCTTTGGCTAACTTTCTCAAAACACTCTCATAATAAGCAGATGTTACCATTCTTTGGTCCTACAGAAAGCCAACAAGTAAGAATTGAGCATCCCAGAAAACTGTTGCTGTGACTGTTCCCCTTGACTAGTCTGCTTATGCTTTGACTGGACCTCTTCCACCTCTTGGTAGTCATTGCTTTGATTGTGCTTTGTCTTCAGGATTGTACTGGGAAATTCATGTTTCATCTCCTTACAATTTTTTGAGGAAATGCTTCACAGTCCCGATCCCATTTCGCTAAAATTTGCATTGAAATCTCTACTCAGATCTGCAGCTGATCTGGGGACCACGGTTTTGTCATCCATTGAGTGAAAAGTTTGCCCAGCTTTAATTTTTCAATCAGAATTGCATAAGTAAACCAACTGAGATGTCTAAGGTTTTGGCTATTGTTTCTGCTGTTAATTACTGGTCCTCTTTGATCAGAGCATGAACAAGATGAATTTTTTCCTTACAAACTGATGTGCCACCATGGGCTTCGTCTTCAACATCGTCTTGTCCCTTAAAATGTCTTATTCAGTTGCAAATCACTAATTTCTTTGGGGCATTGTTTCCATAAACTTTTCGCAAAGCAACAACGATTTCACCATTCTTCCACCTAAGTTTATTTTAAATTTGATGTTTGTTCTTGCTTAAATTTTAGCAGAATTTATGTTGCTCTAACATCTGAAGATCTCTTGTACTTCCACTTTGCAAATCTGCGGCATCATAAATTGGTTATCCAGGGAGGTTCTATTGGCTATGTAGAAGATCAAGGCAGGAGCAGTGGCTCACACCTATAATCCCAGCACTTTGGGAGGTAGAGATGAGAGGATTGCCTGAGCCCAGGGGTTCAAGACCAGCCTGGGCAACTTGGCGAGACCTCGTCTCTACAGTAAATTAGCTGGGCACCATGGCACATGCCTGTAGTTCCAGCTACTTGGAAGGCTGAGGCAGAGGATTGCCTGAGCCCATCAGGTTGAGGTTGCGGTGGCCATGAGCATGCCACTGCACTCCAGCCTGGGTGACAGAGTGAGACTCCCACTCAAAAAAAAAAAAAAAAAAAAAGATTAAATCCTCCCCAAGCAGCAGATTCTAATAAGAAAGGTGGCAGAGCACTTAGGCTTTGAAATCAAGGGGAATAGGATTGGAATCCCAATTCCCTTGTTCATGAACTGTGTGCTCTTAGGAATTTCCTTAACTTCCCAAAGCACTAGTTAACTTATATCTGAAATAGGATAGAATTCTGTATGATATTAATTCTCTATTTCTGCTATAAAAAATTACTATAAACCTGGTGGCTTAAAACACACAAATGTATTTTTGGTATAAAGTATATGTGGTATAGAGTATATGTATGATGGAATATTATTCTGTTTTTTAAAAGGAGCGAAATTCTGACATGTGCTACAATATGGATGGATCTTGAGAACATTATGTAAAGTGAACTCAGTCACCAAAGCACAAATACTGTATGAGTCCGCTTATATGAAGTGTCTGAAGTAGTCAGAAATCACAGAAGCAGAAAGTAGAATGGGGAGGAGGGGAGGGGAAAACAAGGAGCTGTTCTTCATTGGGGTGGAGTTTCAGTTTTCCGAGATAAAAAAGTTCAGGAGAACTGTTGCATATCATGTGAATATTCTCTCTCTCTCTCTCTCTTTGAATTGGACTCTCACTGTCACCCAGGCTACAGTGCAGAGGCATGCTTATGGCCACGGCAGCCTTGACCTGCTAGGCTCAGGTGATCCTTCAGCCTCAGTCTTCCAAGTAACTGAAACCACAGGCGCATGCCACCATGCCCGGCTAATTTTTTGATTTATTGTAGAGATGAGGTCTTACCAAGTTGCCCAGGCTGGTCTCAAATCCCTGGGCTCAGGCAATCCTCTAACCTCTGCCTCCCAAAGTGCTGGAATTACAGGCGTGAGCCACCACACCTGGCTGTGAATAGTCTTAACATTACTAAACTGTATGTTTATAAATGACTAAATGGTATATTTTATATAATGTCTATTTTACTACAATTAAACATTTTTAAATGCAGTTGGGTTGCCTACTCTCACTAACTTCAGGAATTCTTTTCCAGGACGTTTGACAAGTGTTTACTCTTTTTTGCCCTAATGCATCCCATGATAAGACACTCCAGAGACTCTAAACGCCATTATCGGATAGTAACATTTAATTTTTTCCACTTTATTTTATTTTAAAGATGTGGGGTACACGTCAGGATTAGGAACATAAGTGGTCTATGTGCAGGTGAAGTTTGGGCCTCTCAATAGTCCTCATTTACCCTGATTTAAAATCAGGTACCCTTGGTGATATAATTTTAAGTATTCCTATTTAGAGTTGAAATCTCCTGACCTGTAAGTGATAAGATATAGATTTGTTCACTAAAGTAACATAGAATAAGTTGACTCCATCTTCTCCATGACAGACTTTCAAGGATTTGACGAAATTTAGGTCTTCCCTTAACTAAATACACAGGACATAGTTTTCAAATCATTTGGAAGAGGATAATTTGGGGGTTGATATGGGTACCTATCATTTGCAGACTGAGATTTTTGACATCTCAAACATGCTGAACCTCAATTTTTTTATTTGTTCATTTATTTGGCCAATCTTTACTAAGCACTATTTTTTAACCAAGGTCTAAGGTACTATGGATATAACATGAAATAAAACAAACATGGCTTCTGCCTTCATAAAGCATACAATTCAGTGGGGATCATTATAACTACACAAACATTAGCAATATACTATACAAACATAACTGAGATAAGTGCCCTGAGGTGGATATTACAGAATTAAACAGAGATATGTAACAGATTCATCAAACTTTGGAAACTGGGGTGGAGAGTTACAAAGACTTCCTCTGAGGAATGGTGTTTAAAGAAAGTCCCTAAGCCAGATGAAAATATAGAACCAAGTTTACGGAGTTATCAGGAAGATTCAATTGGATAAAATAATTTAGGTAAATGCTAACCTCATGCTCCCATTTATCCTTCTGGATTCAACTCAGTTAGATTCTTTTATCATTTATTTCTCTTTGGAAATTCGGTGAAGCTTTTCCCCCCAGTCCTTGCACCAAATAATGCTTCCTAGTGTTTATAAGAATGTTATATTCCGGTGTAGAGGAGTCCAAAACTGCAGAGGCATCATTCAAAATATGCACAGATCACACTGGTGCTGAAAATCCTGCCAAACTAGTAAAAAAGTTTAATGAAATTTTGCCAGATTCTTTAATTGAGTAACATTCTTGAATATTATGTACTAGCTATGATTTTAAAAGTGAAGATAAAGTATTAAGCATGAATTTTTAGCATATATCTTGCTTTATACTTGGATCAAACCACTGATAAGCAGACTATGAATCAATTCCTTGAATATGTGTAAAGTATATATGAGAGTCACGTTCGAAAACTTTTTAATCACTGAAAGCTTGTGTCATAAGAAACCTTGTTTTCTTGAATTAAAATGATTTTTGTAAGTCATGAGAACAGCACAAAATGTCCTGGGACCCATACCAGCAGTACACACAGATTTCCTCTAATATTTTATTCACAGCAAATCATCAGTAGCCAAGAATATGTCTCACAATCTTGATCAAAGGATGAAAGACACCATGGACATTTTTACTTTGGTTGAATTGCAGCCAGTATATGTTTATCTTTTCAGTGTGATGTGTTAAAAAAAAAGTCAGTGAATATAAAATTCTACTTTTTAAATACTGACACATAGTGGTTAAGTTTAAAAAAAAAGTGTTCTCACTTTTTAAGTTAGGGATAATAACTAAGGGATGATAATTTATACTGTTCAGGATAAGATATTAGAATTTCTTAAGAAGAACAAACTGAAGAAATTATTCAATCATTGTGGCCCATAATTTTCTTCCTTTATCAGAGAAAGAAACTGAAGATGTTTGACAAATCATATCCTAATGCTGCCACAAACCATGTAGAGATATTTTCCGGAGACACATTCAGCAAAGAATTGACTGGGATTCATCTCTCAAGTAGAAAGATTAGTTGAAAGCTACAACTTTGCGTATGGTGTGTTTATGTCTAATAAAATATGGCAAGTAAACTTCAGTGGAAAATCCATTCTTTCTGAGTCAATGTTTTATTGGAATATTTATAATTATCTAAATATTCTTATGATTATGAATTGAAATCTTTATATTTAGAGTGAATAAAAAATATATTTGCTGACTGTGGAATCTGAATATATATATATCAAGCTATTCGTTGTCGAGCTGGATATAGACAGCCTAATTGGCACCTGAATGCAACAAATGCTCATCAACTGGTCTGGAATTGCTGAGAAACTGAGAAACACTGCGCTAGAAATTCTAATTAGGTCTCTCTCTTGTGAAAGTCCCTAACCCGGGGACAGGGACTTACTACTCTGAATCACAGACTAAGTTAACAATAGTACTCACTCTTGACTTTTCCCTTTCTCAAGATCAGAAACTCATAATTGATTTTTGACCCATGATGGAATCTGATTTCTTTTTTTAAGTCTTTATTATTTTTAGAACAGGTTTAAGTTCACAGCAAAATTGAGAGGAAGGTACAGAGGTTTTTCACACACCTCCATAGCTCACACATATGTAGACTTTTCCATTATCAACCTCTCTCCTGTTAGAGTTACAAATCATGACCCATCATAATCACCCGAAGGTCATAGTTTACATTAGAGTTCACTCTTGGTGTTGTACATTAAAGATGTAATATGTATCCACCATTATAATATCAAAGAGTATTTCCATTGCTTTAAAAATCCTTCACGCTCTGCTTAGTCAACCTCCAATATTACTACAATTCAGAGTTAATTTTTGTGAAGGATGTAAGTTCTGTGTCCCTCTCTCGAACTCCTGGCAACCACTGATTTTTCAGTCTTCATAGTTTTGCCTTTTCCAGAATGTCATATAGTTGGAATAATACAACATGTAACCTTCTCAGAGTGGCTGCTTTCATTTAGTAATATGCATTTAAGGCTCTCCTATGTCTTTCATGGCTTTATAGGTCATTTCTTTGTAGTGCTGACTACTATTCCAGTGTCTGAATTTGCCACAGTTTATTTACCCATTCACCTAATTAAGTATATCTCGGTTGCTTTTGAATTTTGGCAGTATTGAATAAAATTGTTATAAACATTCATGTGTAGGTTTTTATGTGGTCATAAGTTTTTAACTTCTTTGGGTAAGTACCAAGAAACACCACTGCTGAATTGTATAGCAAGAGTATGTTTAGTCCAGTTGTCAAAGCAGCTATACCATTTTGCATTCTCACAACAATAAAGGAGAGTTCCACACTGTCATCAGCATTTGGTGTCCTCAGATTTGGCCATTCTGAGAACTGCGTAGTGGTATCTCTGTTGTTTCAATTTGCATTTCCCTGATATTTGATGTGGAACATCTTTTCATATGTCCATTTACTATATGTATATCTTTGATAAGATGTCTGCTAAGGTCTTTGGCCTATTTATTAAGTGAGTTTTTTTATTCTCTTATATTGAGTTTTAAGATTTCTTTTTGTATTTTGGATAACAGTCAGATGTGTCTTTTGCAAATATTTTCTCCCAGTCTGTGGCTCATCATCTCATTCTCTTGACATTGTTTTTAACAGAGCTGAAGTCTTTTATTTTAATGAAGTCCAGCTTATCGATTACTTATTTTGTAGATTTTTGCCTTTTGTGTTGTATCTAAAAGTCACTACTACACCCAAGGTCATCTAGGTTTTCGTTTTCTCCTATGTCATCTTCTGGGGGTTCCATAGTTTTGTATTCAGTTAATTTTTGTGGAGGATGGAAGGTTTGTGTCCAGATTTATTTTTTTGTGCGTGGATGGCTTGTTCCAGCACCATTTGTTCAAAAGACTGTATTTGTTCCTTTATACTGCCTTCACTCTTTTGCCAAAGGTCAGTTTATTACATTTTTGTAGTTCTATTTCTATATTCTGTTCCATTGATATATTTGTCTATTCTTCCACCAATACCACACTGTATTGATTACCATTACTTTACAGAAAGTCTTGAAGTTGGGTGGCGTCAGTTCTTCAACTTTATAATTCTTCTCTCAATCTCATGTTGGCTATTCTGGGTCTTCTGTCTTTCCATATAAATCTTAGACGCTATTTGTACATATTCACATAATAAATTTCTGGGATTTGGATCTGGATTGCCCTGAATCTGTAAAGTTAGGAAGAACTGATATCTTGATAACATTAAGCCTTTCTATCTATGTACATATCTCTCTACTTAATTTTTCTTTCAGTTTATTCATCAGAGTTTTATAATTTTTCTCATACGGATCTTGTGCATATTTTGTTAGATTTGTACCTAAATATTTCATTTTTGGAGGTGCTAATGTGAATGGTATCAAGTTTTTTATTTCAAATTTCATTTGTTCATTGTTCATATGTAGAAAAGCACCTGACGTTTGCACATTAGCCTTGTATTCTGTAACCCTGCTGTAATCACTTATTAGTTCTAGGAGTCTTTTGCCAATTACTTCTAATTTTATGTATATATGATCATATCTATGAACAAAGACAATTTTATTTCTTTCTTTCCCATCTGTATACATTTTATTTCTTTGTCAAGTCTTATTGCAGTCACTAGTGCTTCCAGTATGATTTTCAAAAGGAGTGGTAAGAGGGGAAATTCTTTCCTTTTTCCTGATTTTAGCAAGAGAACTTTGAGTTTCTCACCCCTGAGTATGTTAATAGGTTGCTTTAATGATATTCTTCATTACTTGAGGACATTCCTCTCTATTTCTACTTTACATGATTTTTTAAAATCATGAATTGCTTTTAGATTTTGTCAGATGCCTTTTCTGCATCTAATGATATAATCATGTAATTTTTCTTCTATAGCCTGTTGATATGTGATGAGTTACATTAATTGGTTTTGAATGTTGAACCAGCCTTGCATACCTGGGATAAATCCCACTTGATGGTGGTGTATAAATCTTTTGCTACATTCTTGAATTTGATTTGCTAATATTCTTTTGAGAATTTTTGCATCTGTGTTCATGAAAGATATCAGTCTGTAGTTTGTGTGTGTGTGTGTGTGTGTTTTGTAATGTCTTTGTCAGGTTTTGGTATTAAAGTAATCCTGACCTCACAGAACAGCTCAGGATGTATTTTCTCTGCTTCAGCCTCTGAAAGAGGTTGTAGAGAATTAGTATAATTTCTTTCTTAAAATCTTCAGTAGTCAATCTGATCTCTTACTGTTACTCACTACCTGAGCCCTTGACTCTCTGCTCCACCTATCTTATTAGATATCTTAAAACAAACTGCTTCCAGCTTTAGCAGTAAGATAGACTACTGTGTTCCTGGGGCTCATTCCGGAGCTCATTGTTAAGAAAGGCATGATTACTCCTTATGGTTCCTTCCCTGTAGATGTAGTACAACTAGTGAAACACACCTGTTCTTAACTATCCTCATTTATTTGATTTGTGATTTTTGAAAAAGAAACTGTGTATGCACAAGTCCATGTCTTCCTCCCCTATTTCTTCTTGGGTTCATAATAAACATGCTGTAGAGGCTGTTCTCACATGGACACTCTGGCAATAGTCCAACACTGCCTGTGACAAGGTAGATACATATGCTTAATTCTAGAGTCTGTACTAAAGATTCACCTGAACTAAATATTTGCTACACTTAGCAATAGCTACTCTCAGTAACAAAGATGGCATTTTGGTTTTCCCTTTGCCTATCATTTTCATATCGCTCACCCTTTTCAACATTAAAATGGAAAGGGGGTGCTATTATTTAGTTTTGTTTAAACTTCACTACAAGCCTCTATTGCCAGATCAATTTCCTCCACAGCTGTCCTGCTTTGGTGACAGGGATTTGCACAATTTTTCTTTCTTTGTCTTCTTTTTTTTTTTTGAGACAAAGACTTGTTCTGTCACTAGGCTGGAGGGCAGTGGCACAAGCTCTTTACAGCCTTGAATTCCTGGGCTCAAGTGATCTGCCCACTTCAGCCTCCTGATTAGCTCAGACTATAGGTGCATGCCATGCCACCTGATTAATTCTTTTCATTTTTTATAGAAACAAGGTCTCACTATATTGCCCAGGCTTGTCTTGAACTCCTGACCTCAAGCAATTCTCTTGCCTTGACCTCCCAAAGTTCTGAGGTTACAGGCATGAGCCATAGTCTTTCAGATCACTCCTTCTCCTCACCGTCTGGGACATAATAGGCCTGGAGGGCAAAGAAGTGCAAACTATGGTAACAATCAGTCAGTAGCCTCTGTCTTTGCTGATATACCCAGTTGTGAAAACATTTAACAACTACTAGCCAACCCATAAATCTCCATCTGGTCAGTAAGCTCTCAGAATCCATTTCAAAGGGCTTGCTGAAATCTAAAGGCATACCTGTGTTGTACTTGACTGGTAAAAGTACCAGTAAAGAAAGGAAGGCTAAGTTTATTCTGATTTTTTGTTGGTAAGTTCTTGATGGCAAAGTTAAATCTTATATAGTTTTATAACTCCTGTGTCTAGGATGCATTGCATACTCAATAAATGTTTGATGAATTAATTAATTAAACAAATCTTTGCTAACTCCTATTAATTATCTTAAGTTATGAATATTTATAAACCATCTTTTTAATGATAATTTATTCAGTATTTTCTTTAATTTCAAACTCATTTGTATATATTTAGAATCTCTTCTTTTTGCCTTGTTGTAGAACAGATCAATATTTCCTTTCCTGCGCTCTTCCAGCCTAACTCCTCCAACATTTCTTAATGAGCAGTAATGCTGACTCTATCAACATATATGCATTTTATTAATACATTCTGTGCCCTGAGATGTAATTGTTCTGGTCCTGGGAATTTGAATTCGTTTAAAGCATATTAAATGTTCTCAACAGAATACCATATGTTCCCACTCATAAGCGGACCTTGAACAATTATCATAATACTATAAGAAAGGGATTGGCAGTAGTGGGAAACTGCCACGGGGGTGGGGGGGGTGGGATTGGCAGTTGAGGGAAATTGCCAAGGGAGGGGAGGCACACCTCATCAACAAGGGTATCTGCATAATGAATATTTGCATACCTAGCCCTGAATTGTACCCCACATCTTTAAAATGAAAAAATAAAATAAAATAAAATAAAAATGGTCTCTTATTATTATTGTCTACCTTCAGGGAAGTGTCTTTGTAAGATAGCTTCTTTACCATTTATTGTTAGGAATTGTTCCCTTTGGTTGTGAAGCAAAGCAGGAATTGAGTCGTTTGCTTTTGTCTTTTGTGTATTAACATTCTAATATCTTTGGGAGGTGGAGGTGAGTGGATTGCCTGAGCCCGCGGGTTCGAGACCCGCCTGGGCAACTTGGTGAGACCTCATCTCTACAATAAATCAAAAATCAGCTGGGCGTGGTATCACGTACCTGTAGTTCCAGCTACTTGGAAGGCTGAGGTGGAAGGATCGCCTGAGCCCAGCAAGTCGAGGCTGCGGTGGCCGGGAGTGCCCACTGCACTTCAGTCTGGACGACAGAGTGAGACTCCAACTC
>CAUYQG010036801.1:0-20701 GCA_963574415.1 Tarsius wallacei | reverse complement strand
GTCGAATTTCAAGTAATAACAGTTTCTGTGGAAAATTTAATGTTCTTTTACTAAGCCTTCAGTCGTGAATTCAACAGTACCAATCATTTAAATTTTTTACTTTTTTTGTTTTTGAGATAAGGTCTTGCTATGGTCCCAGTCTGGACTCAGACTCCTGGGCTCGAGTGATCCTTTTGTCTCAGCCTCCTAGGTACCTAGGACTACAGGTATACTACCATGCCTAGCAGTATTTCAATATTTTAAAAGAGTGAAGAGTGAACTTGGAGGAAAAGATGAAGTAAAATGGTACAGGTAGTCCTCATATCTGACCTAAACCATCAAGGTGATAAGTAAATAAAAGTCTGATGTTTGAGAGACACTAGGAAATCTGTACCATCTGTTTAATGTGCTAGGTATAATTCCAGCTACAAATAGCTGGTAAGCCATGTTTACCTGAAAGGTGTCCTGCGATCCAGGTAGAGGTATTGAGAGGAATTAAAATTAGAAGTGAACAGCAATATAGACACAAAAAATTTCTGAATACCATCCCACTTTATACTTTTGCAAAACTTTATACTTTTCATTTTAATAGTGAGTTTCGCTCATCTGGGTAGACGTCCCCCCCGTCTCCTGTAAAGGCTGCAGAACACCTGTAGCTGTCACAGGCCCCACCCTAGGAACCTGAAGGAGAAGACTCTCCCAGCCCAGCCCTAACCATGCTCCGGACTGTTCTGGACGTTCCGCAGCGGTTGCTGAGGGAGGGGAGGACGTCCCGGCAGCTGGTGCTGGTGGTGGTGTTCGTGGCTTTGCTCCTGGACAACATGCTGCTGACTGTGGTGGGTACGTTTGGGGATCTTTGTGCTGAGAGATAATTTACTGTGGGCCCCAGCAGGCTGCACACACCCTGCTCAATTTCAGCAGTGAGTGGACTTGAGAATTTTACTTTCAATGCTCAAAAACATGCAGAGGCTGCTAGGGATTAGAAAAAAAACAGGGGCCAATGGAATCCGAAGCTTGGCAACCATTGCTAAAGGACTCCAGAGATTCAAAGAGGAGGTTTAGAGAGTGTCTGATCAGAAAAAAGGGTGACTGGGAGACAGAATTGGTTGCACTTTCCTTCCTGTCTTCCCAAGGTGCTGATGACTCGAGTGCCTGTCTCACTGTTGCCTTTCCAAGCTAGCATATTTTATTTGGACATCCAACTCCTTATGAAGACCCACCTTTCTTGTGGATCTTTCCCTGGCAGTTCAGTTTTTTCTAGTTGATACTCTCTTAATCATTACATTAAGTTCTACCAGTGTATAAATGGGCACTAATGGATTGCCCTTCCTGGATAAAATATATGCTTTTATTTTATTATTATTATTATTATTTGTGTTGAGGTTTCACTCTGTCACAAAGACTGGAGTGTAGTGGCGTGATCATGGCACACTTTAGCCTCAATCTCCTGGGCTCAGGCAATCCTTCTGCCTCAGTTCCCTGAGTAGCTGGGACTACAGGCACATGCCACCACACCTGGTTAATGATTTTTCTATTTTTTGTAGAGACGAGGTCTCGTTATGTTGCCTAGGCTAGTCTTGAACTCCTGGGCTCAAACAATTTTCCCACCTTGATGTCCCAAAGTGCTGGGATTATAGGCGTGAACCACCATATATAGCCTATGCTTTTAAATAAGAATCTCCCTGAGACATGTTGCTAAGCCAGTATGGTCAGTTCTCATTATTGGTGGTTCAATAGTTAAAATTATGTCCTATAAAGTTGGTGTACACACTGGATTCGTGTATACTGCTGAATCATCGCTCTTAGCAGAAACACACACACGTAGGTTATAATCTTAAATCCTAAGCATCCTGGTAAATTCAATTTTCTTTACCAGTGAGAAAAAGAAGTTCAGAAGTGTTAAATGATTTGCTCGAGGCCACCCTGATAATGGGTGCCAGCGTTGGGATTCAAGCCCTGTCTAAGGGTCCCAGAGCTGGGGCTTCTCTCACCATCTTGCCCTGTCTCCTCCCATCCCCATTCTTTGGTCATATTTGTGTGAGAGCTGAAACAAGAAGGCAGAGCCCACTTTGTTCCACCTCAGCTGGACATTTCTGTGAAAAATCGTGATAGTTCAGCGCATGTTGATTTGGGGGTGACACATAAATCTTAGTAAGTAGGCAAATTAGCCAATATGGAATCCACGAATAATAAGGATTAATTGTATGATGATCAGAATTTAGGTACTTTAGCTAATAGAATAATTTGGGCAGGCGCAATCTTTCAGTGAGCTAAATCGTGTCACTGAGACACCATCCCTGATCATAAAAATGAACCACATCATAATGTCCCTGAACTTAATGGTAAAATAACAATCTGTCCTTAGCCTCCATCACTTGTCCTCCTTGATTTCCAGTGCCTATTGTGCCCACCTTCCTATATGCCACGGAGTTCAAAGAAGGCAACTCTTCTCTGCACCTTGGCCATGCCAGAAGTTCTTCACCTGCCCTGGCCTCTCCTGCCTTTTCCACCATCTTCTCCTTCTTTGACAGCAACACTGTAGCTGTTGAAGAAAGTGCACCCAGCGGCACAGCATGGACCAATGGCACTTCTGGCACTATTCCCCCTCCAGTTACTGAAGCCATCTCAGCACAGACAAACAACTGCTTGCAAGGCACAGAGTTCTTGGAGCAAGAGAACATTCGGGTTGGGGTTCTGTTTGCTTCAAAGGCTATGATGCAACTTCTGGTCAACCCGTTTGTGGGACCTCTCACCAACAGGTATCTTAGTGGGTGCAGTGCTTAGCCGGGTATTCAAGAGCACTGGAAAAGGAGGACAAAAGTGATTAGAAGGGAAAAAGTAGGAGTACTCACTTGTCTGGTGCCCAGGGAAGTCAGCTATTTGAAAAGCTGGTTATCCTAAAGGATGACACGTTACTGATGAAGTGTCATGGGCTTCAGATTTTCTTAGTGATATGCTGAATATTGAGTACCAAGAAGAGAACCAGTGAACAGCAGTGCACTGTTGATGTTGAATGGGATGAGGGTGGGAATAGGACCGTTCTATCTAGTGGTCTAATCTAGACTGCTGGTTTCCCAGTAGTTGTGTTTAGGATCATCCTGACGTTTTAATGGGATATACACTCTACCTAGACTATCTTTTTTGGAAATGACAATTTTGACCCCAGTCTACGGGTACATTTGCAAGTTGGTTTATGTTCTTGTACTTATTCACATGTCATATTCCATCTCCAAACCTGAATCCAGAGTCATGTTTCACCATGTGCTCAAAAATCTGCATCTCTGCTCCCATTTACATTAGAAAATGTAGTCCAAGTATATGAATGCCTATTGGAGTTGTGTCTTTTTTTTTTTTTTCTCAATTCCCTATTAGGATTGGATATCACATTCCCATGTTTGCTGGTTTTGTTATCATGTTTCTCTCCACAGTTAGTAAGTAATTTGCTTCCTCTTTTCTTCCCTTGCTGATTACTTTTGATTTTATCATGTGAATGCAGTATAGGTATCAGCACAGCCCTGAGAGTAATTAGGCATCCTATTAAGCCAACTGGGACATTGATTTAATGCTTTGCAGTTTGGGGTATGGAGACTAGAACAGTAGTGGCAATAAAGTCTAGTTGAAATTTGTCTATTTTGCTATAGAAGAACAGATATTTCAGCTGGGAAATCATGAAGGCTGTTTGAATGTGTATGCTGTGTGTGTGTGTGTGTGTGTGTGTGTGTGTGTGTGTGTATGTATCTATCAGTAATCCTTTGAGTGAGTTTAATACATGCTTCCCATCTTTGGGAAAAGATCATATTATTTTGATATGCCATGGCAAAGGGCAGCTAACAAAAAAAAAATGGAAATTAAACAATAGCATCTGGAAATTCCAAAAAAGCCTACTGCTTTCCAGTTAAGGACGTTAAAGGTTATAGCTTAGGAAAGAGAAAGACAAATAGTCTATTCAGTATCAGTTAAATCTTTCTAATAAAATGGAGATGGAATAAAAATAGTGAGAAAAATACGTCTGGAAATTGACCCTGAGAAGTAAAGGAAGAAGAAATGAATGGGGGTTAGTGCTTGGGGGGTTATGTGGGGAAGGTGAATCCACCTTTGGCTCCTCATGACTCTATGACTCTGCTGATTCTAACAACACACCTCCTTCTCCCTCATGTTTATCTTATTACCTTTCTGTTACTTATCTGCTTTCTCTGTTCCTCTTCCTCAATTTGCCTTCCTTCGCAGTATAGGACTTAACTCCTTTCAACCCAATGTTTAACAAGAACTTGTTACATTCCAAGCTGGAAGGCTGTATAGTGCAAGAACTTGAGATGTCAACTTTTGTCTGAGAACCACCTCTTACATGTGAAGTTCCAGCTGACTCAAGGAAAATGAGGAAATTCAAGTCAGCAATGTTCACAGAACTTCTAGAAGCCCAGCCTACACTAGATAGCAAGTTAAAAAAATAATAGCGTGCCCTATTTCATCATATAAGATTTAAAATGTATTCCATAAAACTTTGTGAAGCACATTATTATGCCTAGATGGCCATTGTCACATAAAGAATAGAAAGACACGGTTCTAGGTATCAGGAATGCAGGATGGTTGCCTGGAGAAACGTGACAAATGCCCTGCAAAATTAGACACTGCAGTGTAGTGCTGGATCCCAAACTCTTTAGCATAAGGTCTTTGCCTAATTCTCTGCCAAGAACTCATATTTTAAATGCTTTTCTTATCTACCAAACTGTATGTGTTAAATAGTTTCTGTGAAATAACCAGTGTTACCATGCTGATTTTAGCTAAAAGAAAACAAAAAACACATATTATGTGTTTACAGTATCCTTGTAACATCGTTCAGTATTGTATCTTTATTTAGTTATTTTTTTAATGTATTTTCAAGTCAGGTCTCATCCTGTCACCTAGGTTGAAGGGCAGTGGCATGATCATAGCTTCAACCTCGTGGACTCAGGTGATTTTTCCACCTCAGCCCTCCGAGTAGCTGGGATTACAGGTGCTCACCACCATGCCTGATTTCGTTTTTGATATTTTTTTGTAGAGTCGAGGTCTTGCTATGTTATCTAGTTTGGTCTCAAACTCCTGGGCTCAAGCAATCTTTCTGCTTTAACCTCCCAAAGTGCTGGGATTACAGGTGTGAGCCACTATTCCCAGTCCAGTGTTGCAAAAAATAGTTAAAAGAGGTTGCTGATGCCTTTTACTACCCTTAAACTAGCCACCCCCCAGTAGCCCCAAACTAGGAGCCATACTTAATGTAACTAGGAGTGAAATGGTAGCCCATATAAGGGGTACAAAGTAAAAAGATTGCCTTGTTTTTCTTACATAGGATGGCCAACTATCCTGGTTTGTCTGGGATTGAGGGGTGTCTTAGTGCATTTAGTGTTGCTATAAAGAAATACCTGAGGCTGGGTAATTTATAAAGAAGAGGTTTATTTGGCATGCGGTTCTGCAGACTGTAAAAGAAGCATGGCGCCAGCATCTGTTTCCGGTGAGGGCCTCAGTTTACTTCCTCTCATCCTGGAAGGTGAAGGGAAGTCAGCTGTGCAGAGATCATGTGGAAAAGAAAAAGCAAGAGAGAGAGGGGAGATGCCAGGCTCTTTTTAACAACCAGCTCTTGAGGGAACTGTAGAGGGAGAACTCACACCCCAGGAAGGGTATTAGTTCATGAAGGATTTGTCTCCATGACAGGAACGTGTCTCATTAGACCCCACCTCCAGCGTTAGGGATCGCATTTCAACCTGATATTTGGTGGGGACGAGCAACCCATATTCAAACCATAGGAGGGGGCTTCCCAGATTGTAAGGTTTTCAGATTGTGTGTGTGTCTGTGTGGGGTTCGTTTTTATTTTGTTTTATTTTGTTTTTACTTTCAATTTTAAAACCAAGAAAGTTTTGGGCAAACCAAGACAAGTTGGTCACTCTTCAGTTTAGGGATAGTAGATTAAAGAGATTGGAAATCAGAAAGCCTGAGAAAAAGGCAATAGAGGCTAGGAAAGGAGAGACAAAGATTGTGCATGTTTGGGAGACAAGGAGTAGCTCAGTGTGGTCATGTGAAGGATTAGTGGGAAAAGATTATGAGCACAACCAAAGACATCTGTAATGAGTGGGCAACGGGATTACAGTTATTCTGGTTCAGACAGTTTTAAGGGGGGTAGAATTCTTCTTATTTTAGGAGACATTGCTCTGGAATTGGAGGTGAGACATGTCTAGACTTACTTCCTTGACCACCAGTGCCCTGTAATTTAGTTTTTGATAACACATTCCTGTTGGCTCTCACTTTCATATGTGTTGGTCTCCAATAGACTGAACCTCTTCAAGGACAAGAACTGGATATTCTCTTTATTTCACATTTGCCACAGAGTCTAGCAGAGCTGCATGTTCAGTATAATTGAATAAATGCTGATTTGATGTGGTTAAAATGTCTTCCAATATAAGGTAAGGGGAAGGATCTGACTGCATCACAAGATGTTATTTTCTACCCAATGGCTACAGTCCTTGAAGCACGTAATTTATTGTCACTGTATTCCAGGTAATCCTGGGGACCCAGCAATGGCAAAGACCAGATCTGAGTGTTGCACATGGAGAATCCAAGAGCAGGATCTAAAAACCAGTTACCAGTCTAGGACACTGTGCTTCATAGACATTCCTGATTCTAGTGAACAGGATGTTGGGCTCTCAGCAAGAAATGTAGAGACCCAGCCTTATCCACTGTGTGGTGACTTGGCTGATGCTTTTGTGGTTTCTCAGTATTCTTTTCACTTAAAAAAGAAGTCCTTCTAGAGAGGTGATAGATTAAAAAGCCAACTCCAGAAACAGGGAGCAGTCCTCATGCTTTATTAAAACATAGGCATAGTGACGCATATCTGTACTATCACAGGAATGTCTTCTGTGACCGGAAGCAAAGGCAACTTGCTAACTGAGGAATTCTTGCTGTTCTCTTTGCCCAGTGTTTGCTTTCTCCGGCACCTATAACCTGCTCTTCGTGGCTCGGACCCTTCAAGGCATTGGATCTTCATTTTCTTCTGTTGCAGGTGACCCTGGCACCTTCCATCATGTACACACATGTACACATACACACACACACAAGTATACACACTATTATCTTACTAGCTCAGACCCTATAAGGTTTATATGAATAAGTTAAGGAAGATATCATCCTAGTAGGTAGAAATTGTGATTCAGAAACCAAGTAATTTCAGAATTGCCAGTGAGGCTCACAAATCCCTAAGCTCGACATGACATCCTCTAGAAATATTCAGATGCAGCTAGCTCAGGTCAGAACACACCCATGGTAAAACCATGAAGGTTAAGCTTTTATTTAGTGCCACTTAATGGTCCTTTCTGTGTCCCCCTCTTGAAATTTTATAGAAACAGTCATGTTTATGCTACCAGTAATACCACCACAGTTTGAAAAGTATTGCCAAATACAATAGTGAATATAATTCTATGAAGTCGGTATTTTATGTCTTTTTTTTTTTTGAGTTGGAGTCTCTGTCGCCCAGGCTGGAGTACAGTGGCACACTCATGGCCACCCCAGCATCGACCTGCTGGGCTCCGGTGATCCTTCTGCCTCAGCCTTCCAAGTAGCCAGAACTACAGGTGCTACCACACCCAGCTAATTTTTGATTTATTGTAGAGATGAGGTATCTCCAAGTTGCCCCGGCTGGTCTCGAACCCGCGGGCTCAGGCAATATACACTTGCCTCGGCCTCCCAAAGTGCTGGGATTGCAGGCCAGTATTTTATGTCTTTTACACATGACTAACTGGGCCCGAGAGGGCAGCTGCTGTACAGCACTAGCCCACACTCTCTCCCAGGTCCTCAGTGCTCTTAAGCTCTTCCTTAGACATCCGTTCAAGAAGAACAGTCTCTGCACTCCCAGATTTTCCTTTCCCTGACCTGTTCCATAATCCCTCCATTCAGGGAAATGTGCTAGGAAATGACAAAACACTATGAATTGTGGTCTAGTCAGACAATGGTTTTCTGTTATACTTTCCAGAGGCCTTTGCACTTCCAACAATATTCTGAACAGAAGGAGTGAGCAATGTAGATGTTTGGGAGACCCTTGGGGGGTGGTATCTGCAAAATTCTATGTGTTAAGTTTCGTGAAACTCTAGCTAAGATTGCTACTGAAGATAGAATAGAACAGGGGTCAAGGACTGAAAGAAGTGGATAGAGCTCCTGTGTGCTACCTCTGTCTGTCATTCTCTGTGCAGGTCTTGGGATGCTAGCAAGTGTCTACACAGATGACTACGAGAGAGGACGAGCCATGGGAATCGCCTTGGGGGGCTTGGCCTTGGGAGTACTGGGTGAGTAGCACTTAACTGGAACTCTAGGTTCTAGAGAGAGGGTACCCTAGACCCTCCGAAGATGGCCCCAACTAGCAGGTGTTCCTGAGATCATGGAAGCGAGCATTTTCCTCTCCCTTCCTGGCTCAGTCATATTGTGACTCCTTCAGGAATATTACTGAGGAAAGGTGAAGTGTATTTATCCTTAAGAAGCTAAATAATGCATAGGGGTCTGGGAAAGGTGCAGAAACCCAACCTGTTAGAGGGAATAAACTTCCCAACGTCAGCAGCCACCGCCCTGCCTCACCTCTGCTTCCACGCATGACCAGATCTTTCCCTTTGCCAGGTTCTCTGCTAAATTCATTACAGACATAACTCTTGTATTCCTCACCACCATCCTATAAGGAATGATTGCTCCATTACAGAGACGAGGACAAGAAAGGCCAAATAGCCACCCAGGGTCACATAGCCAGGAAATGCCAGAGCCAGGATACAGACTCGGATTTCCTGGGCTGAGAATTCCAAGCTCCAAACCATAGAATTATATGTTCTTTGAGACTCATCGCTTGTATGACTTAATTGACAAACCATATAATTTCACTGAGCACTTATTAACTAGCACAGAAGGGATATAGGTGAGAAGTCACAGTTACTGCCCTCTCAGAGCTTACAAACTCATTGAAGAGGAAACACCAAAAGTCTCTTTGCTGGCCTAGGCCCCACCCTCTACCACTGTGAGGAGCTAGAGGAAGCAAAACCTTGTTATTTGTTGGTATCCGTCAGCCTAAATAGTCAGCCTAAAACTTTGGTGCATCTCAGACTCCTTCATCACCGCTCTCTCCCAAATGAATAAGCCCGTTATATCCTCAACAGCTACTCCTGGCTCCTCTTCGCTTCTTGGTTGGAATATGACTCCAGCCTCCTGCCTGAGCTCTTTCACATTCCCTCCTTCCTCCATGGTTCCACCAGAAGAATCCTGAGTGCAGAGCTGGTGGTTCTCTGATGTTTCTCCTTGGCCACAAGGCTAAGAAGATGGCTCATCTGGAATATATGGGGCCCTTGGTTTAATGGCTTCAGCCTTACCTACCTCTACTCTTCTCCTCCTAAACATTCATACTCTAATAACACCCACTTTCTTCTCTTTCTTCTCCAATACACTCTCTTTTCTGACACCTCTGTATTCTTCACACCAGCCTCTTCTCTACCAGGCACTATGCACTTGGCAAAGCTCTTGTGGCTACCTGGACTTCCTGATCCACTCCACTGGACTTCTATAATCGTTTATGCATGTAACCTTTTGATGTCAAACTTTTCTCTATGATCAAATTATTTGGGTCACCCCCCCACCCCCGCACACATACACATATTTTCTCCAGGCCTTCAAAGTTGTACCATCATCTCACTAGAAAGTGAGCTCATTGGGGGGGCAGGGATTCTGCTTTCTCTATCTCTGAATCTTAGTCCCTAGAAGGCCTTTTGTAAATGCTCACTGGGTAGATATGAAAAAGTTCCACTGGATGAGATTAGTCCTCACCTCTGCAATCTGCTTTGCTTTTCAGTGGGAGCTCCCTTTGGAAGTGTGATGTATGAGTTCGTTGGGAAGTCTGCTCCCTTCCTCATCCTGGCCTTCCTGGCACTGATGGATGGTGGTAAGTCACTCTTAGAGCCTCCAGGCAGGTGATAGCCCAGAAAAGGTTGGGACTACATTATGCTATAGTGTCAGTCTTGGTTAATAATGGGTGGTGTAGACATGTTTTGATGGATCAAGGACTATCCCAAGCTAGGAAAGAAGGAAGAAACTCAGGGAGAAAGACTTGTATGAGATAAGGGGGTAGCAGTGTGGTTGGTTTTGGAGCCCCCAGCTAATCAGGGGACAAACTGTACTGTCTCTCTCCTTCTTTCTTAGCACTCCAGCTTTGCATCCTCCAGCCTTCCAAAGTCTCTCCTGAGGTAAGTAGACAACAAGCCCTATTGCTAAGAGATATGTAAGGATGGCTAAGTGCAGGGATCTAGGCATGGCTGTCAAGCCGTTAGAAGGAAGGTGAAGGGGAATAGAGTCAGGAAGAGTGAGGACTGTGCTTGGATTCCCAGATAGAATTACATTTAGGGGAGTATGGGGAATGGTGAGGGTATTTGGCTTGATGATGGACAAAGATGGAGAAAGGGCCTTATGAAGAATCAAAGAAGCTATACAGAACACACACACACACACACACACACACACACACACACACACACACACTCTCTCTCTCTCTCTCTTCTTCTCTCTCTCTCTCTCTCTCTCTTAGAACTAGGAGATAATGACTTTCAGAGTTGTACCATCATCTCAGAGATAGAGAAGGCCATGGAGGCCACCCAGACAACCTCTCTCCCCAGTAAAAGATGTCCTCCAAGACCATTCCTAACAGACTGTCATTCTATCACATTGAATAAATAGCAGAATTGGTTTTGTCTGACTGTAAGCCAAAAGATGACCTGGAAAATCCATATCAAACCATGAAGAAGGAAAAATAAGAAAGTGAGTAGAATATAAGAAAGGTTGATCTGAAGGTCTTGACTTTGCACCCCGCAATCCACCAAGGTATTTCAGAAGTAATTACACTAACACCTGACAGTTCTTGAGGGCTGTTTGGTATTATGTACCAGAAGATCTGCTTAGTATACTGTCTATGCTGCATCCTATACATTCCATGAAAAAAACATTTTTTAGCCTCATTCAACAGATAAAGAGATTGAGGGTAAACAGAAGGGAATCTGAAATAATTGGAAACTATGACATAATTAACACTTTTAGGGTACAAGTTCCCTCAGAGCGACTGGAAACCTCCTGCAATCTGCTGAGATTATATGGCTCCTTGGGAACTTGTTTTAGGCGTGGAATGTACTGGGGAGGGAAGTCTTTGCCACCCATCCAGGACTCCCCAGAGCAAGGAACACCAAATACTCTCTGCACAAGCTCCCGGGCCTGGAACAAGCTTGGCCCAGCACCTCTTCTGCAGCTGTCCAGCCTAGGAGCATTCATCCAGGTGGTTCAGCCAGTTTATTGAGTATCCACTGTGCCAACCAGGGTGAGTTACTTAACAAAAAGGCTCAGCCTGAGATTCTATAAAAGCAGGGCCCCAACACATATTTTTAAAAAGAATTTGACTGTGGGGTAAAAACAAACAAACAAAAAATCAGAGTCTCCTTGGGTTTTGAAAACATTTCATGTTGAAATAATTTCAAACTTACAAAAAATTTGTAAGCACAATCCAGAGAACTCCTATATACTGATTCTCAATTTTTAAAAAATATTTTTCCGTATGTGTTTAACCATTCTCTCTCTCACACACACATTATTATTATTATTATTACTTTTTTGAACCAATTGAGAGTAGATTGACCATATCATTCTTTTACCCCTTGATACAGTAAAAGAACAGAAATACATCTATTTGTAATGACAATACTGTTATCAAAATCAGGAAACTTAACATTGATGGAATACTTTAATCTAATCTACAGTATGTACTCTGACTGTGTCAATTGTCCCAGTAATGTCCTTCATAGAATTTTTTTTCTTATGTCTCCAGTGAAGAACCCATTCAGGATTGTATAATGTGCTTGTGTGTCCAGTCTCTTTAATCCGGAAAAGTTCTTCAGCCTTTTTTTATCCTTCATGACATTGACATTTGAAGACTACATTTATTTTGTAGAATATTCCTAAATTTGATTTGTCTGATATTTCCTCATAATTAGCTACAGGTTTTGCACTGCCCATTAAAATAGTATTCAGTGATACTTCTCAGAGTCACATCTGTAGGCATACAATGCCTATCCACGTCTCAGTGGATTAATTTTGATCACTGGGTCAAGGTGTTGCCTGACTTCTCCATCATGTATTATTTTTCACCTTGTAACTCATAAATAATCTGTGAAAGACACTGTAAAATTCTATACATCTCCTGCTTCTCCTCAAACTTCCCACTGATGATTATCCATTGATGATTTTTTTTTTGAGTTGAGGTCTCCCTCTGTTACCCAGGATGAAGTGCAGTGACACCATCATGGCTCACAGCAACCTTGACCTTCTGGGCTCTATCTCAGCCTCCTGAGCAGCTGGGACTACAGGCACATGCCTCCATGCCTGGCTAATTTTAAAATTTTTTTGTAGTAATAAGGTCTTGCTATGTTACCCAGGCTGGTCTTGAACTCCTAGGCTAAAGAAATCCTCCTGCCTCGACTCCCAAAGTGCTGGGATTACAGGCATGAGCCACTTCACCCAACAATGATGATTCTTGACTGAGCCAATCTGTACTATAATGTGTGTAAATTGCTGGTTTTTCTATTTCTTCAATCACTCCACATCATTAGTTGGCATTTTGCTATAAGAAATAGCTATTCCTTTCTCTCTTTATACATATAATATATATTTATAAATATTTATATATAAATAGGTATGTATAATTTTATGTTCATGTGATTATGTTCAAAAATTTTAAAAATAATAATTTATTTATCTGTTTATTATTAGTTTGGACTCCTGAATTCCTTTTTTATTCTGTGGCTTCTAGCTCATCACTGTTCTTATGTATTTTGATGCTCAAATTGTCCTAGTTTCAGCAAGTGGGAGACCTTTCAAACTGACTCTTTTAACATGACTTCATTTTTTAAAAGCATTTTTTAAAACTTTCTGATACAAAAATATGTCCCATGCTCATCTTATACCTTGTCTGCCCCACTCTTGGAATCAACCATTATTCCAAGGAGCCCAAGTTCCTTTTCATGGAGAATGGTGATTAGAAACCAAAATGTAGGCACTCAATGTGCTCAATGTGCTCAAGGAGCTCTGTGTTTCTGAGCCATCTCAGTGGCAGAGCTAATATACGCACACACATGAGTTCATACTGAAACCTCCATTCCAGCACAACTCCACAGGATTTTTCCTTGTGTCCCCTCATCTCATACTTGTATCCCCTTCTTTCATGGTGGGAATACTGGTTCTTCCCAAAATCAATTCTATAACACATATAATTTATATAGCCATACTATTACAAAAAACAAACCTACCAAGAAGTATTTAAAACATTTGAAGTTCTTTTTCCCTTAGACTTAGGGAATATAGCCAAAGTAGTGTGTTTAGAAATTACTGTATTTGCATTAGGTCTTTCTTCCATCTTTATGTAATTGTATAATACACAATAAATATAAGATTTAATTATGTTCATTTGCTTTTCTTGGCATTTAGTTTTAGTTCTTTTCTTCATTTTTGCTAATTGTATTAGTTTGTTCAAGCTGCCATAACAAAATGCTACATGCTGAGTGGCTTAAACAACAGATTTTTCTTTTCTCATAATTCTGGAGGCTGGAAATCCATAATCAAGGTACTGTCAGGATTCGTTTCTTGTGAGGCCTCTTTTCTTGGCTTGCAGATGGCAACCTTCTCACTGTGACTTCGCATGGCCTTTACTCATTGTGTGTGCACACACACTCAGAGAGAGAGAGCTCTGGTTTCCCTCCCTCTTCTTGGAAGGACACCAGTTTATTGGATTAGGGCCCCCTTTATGGCCTCTTTAGCCTTAATTACCTCCCTAAAAACCCTATTTCCAAATACAATTACTTTAAAGGTTAGGATTTTGACATATTAATATTACTGGAGACACAATTCAGTCCATACACTCATATAATTTTATTTCTTGAATATATAGAACGTTGTCGTCTAAAAGTAAAAATTATTCAAAAAGGTATACCCAGAGAGTGTCAAACTCTCTATAGTCTTTCTACACTCCTCCTTTCCCACCCTTACCACTCATAGGTAGCCGATTGTTTTGTTTTCTGATTTATCTTTTGTATACTTGTGTTTTTTCCCCCAAAATAAATAGTGTATGTGTTTGCTTATTTCCCCCTTTTTCTTACATAGAAAGTAACATACTATATAGTCTTCTTTGTATTTTTTTTCTCACTGAATGATATATCCTGAAAACCACACCCTATTAGTTCATATCAATTGTTTTCCAGCTGTAGGTCCATACATACCCACACCACTGTATATATGTACCATATGTTATTCAATCTCCTGTGTTTAGGCATTTTGGTAGTTTTCAATACTTTGCAGGTACAGGTAGTGCTGTAATTAATAATCTTATGTAACACATTTTTATAATGTTGGTGGTAATCATTGGAGTAAATTCCTAGAAGATGGTAAAACCCTTGGGTCCAAGAGTTAATTGGATTTCTTTCTATATATTTCTATGATTTACATCAATTTATTATGAATTATATATGAGGTGAGTGTGTGACCTTTTTACTTTCAGGATCTCTAAATATCTCAATCTACCCTGTGTTTATGTGGAGATGCCCATCATATCAAAATTATTAAGTCTCCTGCAACATAGAATGTAGTAAACACCATAGAAGATTAGTACACAGTGCTCAGGAAGTTTGAGAGAGGAGGAACTCCATCTTCTTGGTCAAGGAACATTGTGGAAAAGAAGCCACTTGAGCTTGACTTTGAAGAATGGGTAGGATGTAGAACTGTGAAGAGGAGAAGATGGGTAGTTTAGACTAAAGTTACAATGATGGTTGAGGGACTGCCAGGATGCATGGAAGGATGCACCTGGGTGGGTGACCAAGTTTAGCTGAGATGAGAGTATGTCTTGAGGGAGAGTATATTGGAACTGGACATTAAGGCATTTTAACCCAGGTGTTCAAGTACTCCTGCTATACCAATGTGTTGCATAATAGAGCAAAGAGTTCAGAAAGCTTGAGAGGCTTTCTAAGTTATGGACTCTGTGCTCACTTTTGGGATTCAGTCATCCTGCCTGTTTCTGTCCTCCACAAACAGTGCCAGGGAGAACTAGTGGAGAGACGAGGGGTTGGCCAGCCACAGTGGCTGACACCTGTAATCACAGCACTTTGGGAGGCCAAAGCAGGAGGATCTTTTGATCTCTGGAGTTTGATAGCTTGGGCAACAAAGCAATAAAAGACAGAAAAATCAGCTGGGCGTCATGGTGTATATATGTAGTCCCAGCTACTTGGGAAGCTGAGGCAGAAGGATCGGCTAAGCCCAAGAGTTTGAGACTTTGGTGAGCCGTGATCTTCAGCCTGAGTGACAGAGTGAAATCCTATTCCCCACCTCTCAAAAAAAAGACCAGGAGTCCAGACATCTGTTCTCCAATCCTGACCTTGCTGTCTACTCTGACCTGGTTGACAGTCATTTGAAGGCAGGAACCATATGTTACCTCTCTCTCTGTGACTGCCATGCTCACAGGGATGGCTATGCCTCCAGCTCACTCTGCAGCATCGAGTAAGTCACTTTCTCCCCTGGACTTGGGCTTCCTGGTCTTGTGTAAAGGAGCAGATGTAGATGGTTTCTAAGGCCCTGCCTGTACATTCTCAGATCCTGTAAAAATAGGAAAGATGTATACACTGAACAAAGGGAAATTTTTTGTCATCCATGTTTGCAGAGTACCAAGGGAACTCCGCTCTTTACTCTTCTCAAAGACCCTTACATCCTGGTGGCTGCCGGTAAGCTGGCAATGGTCTACCATTGGGCCGGGAGAGTCTGGGCCTCAGGCAGCCACCATGGCTCACAGAACTGTCTCCCCAGGGTCCATTTGCTTTGCCAACATGGGGGTGGCCATCCTGGAACCCACACTGCCCATCTGGATGATGCAGACCATGTGTTCCCCTGAGTGGCAACTAGGTGAGTGACCTCCGGGCTGGGCAGGAGGTGGGTACCGTGGGCCCTTTCTCTCGGGTCATCAGTGTCACACAAGAGACAGTGTGCTTCCCTTGTAAAATGACCTCCCATGTCTATACCCATGAATCAAGCCCGCATGGGTGGGCAGTCCCTCAGAGAAGCAGTCTGATAAAGGGGAGGTGGGAATAGGTGATGATGAGGGATATCAAGAAGTGACACACCTAGCTATGTAGTAGAATGGGTTCCAGTCCAAGACCTAGGTTTTTGTTTTAGCTCCATTGATTGCCTATGTAAACTTGTGCAAACCACTTAAAATTTCTGAATGTCACTTTTCTCATCTCTAAAGTGAGCATCAGAATGCTATTGAGTTCAAAGGGAAGTTTGAGGAATAAATGACATGAGGTGTGGACATGCTTTGTATCATGTACAATATTAATATGCACGAACATTACCATCCATACTCTCCTCTTCAACTCCTGCCCCCAAGATTGCCCTTTTGCTATCTCTTCACTTCTAAAAAGGTGCTTATATAGTACCTTAGGGAAGGTGCTGGGCTCTGTGTCTCAGTGGAAAGTTTCAGACCCAGGACAGGGAGCCCAGCCTCCTCTTCTCCATGTGGTCATTTAGAGGAGAGCTTGGAGAGGAGGCTCCAGCCCTTCTCAGGAAGTCTGAGGAAAGGGGACAGAGAAGGCTACGTGCAAATTGCTCTGTCCCTGCAGGGAGGAGAGGCTCATAGGGCCAGAGGGGAAGCTGATAAGAGCCTGATATAGCTCATCGTGCAGTAAAAAGCAGTAAATCTAATTTTTTAGGGGACAATTCTAAGCAAGGCTACCAGCTGCACTCCTGGCCCCAAATTGAATTTTTGTGGGCTGTGACTGCTTCTGACCATGACAATTAATTGAGTTAGTCGGTGTTCAGTGCAGATAACGCATCCCCTGCCCCAAGGCTCTGGCCACTCAGGCTCTCGGTGCTTGTGAGCACCTGCAGCACAGAGTAGCTTTCTCCAGCAGCCCAGTTACCAGCCTCAGTTATTAGTTACCAGTTACTCGGTTATCAGATACTCAGTTACCAGTTATCACCATCTTTTACAGCTTTCCTCAATACTGTCTGGTCTGTAAAGTTTGACATCAAAGGCCCTCAAGCCATTACATTGGAATCACCCGGAGAGCTTGTTAAAACCCTGATTGCTGGGTGACAGTAAAAACAGGTTTCATTCATAGTAAGTTTCCAGGTGATGCTGATGTAACTAGTCGACAACCATACTTTGAAAACCATGGGTCTACAGGAAGAACGTGGTTGTTAGGGAGAGCACAAGAGTCAACACTTTTGAGGATGATGTGTAGTCTGTGACAGAGCCCTTGGTATGTGGCTCATTTTGTGCTAGGGAGAATCACCAAGGGGAAGAAATTGCCCGGGTTTTGAAAATAGGTCCACCTGCATTTGAATCCTGGTCTGGCCACTTGCTGATTGTGACCTTGGATAAGTTATTTAACCTCTTTGAACTTTGCTATGTATTGTCTGAATGTGTTCCCTAAAATTAATGTGTTGGAAACCCAATCCCCAGTATGACAGTGTTGAGAGGTGGAACCTTTAAGAGGTGATGAGATTGTGAGGGTATAGCCCTCATGAATAGATTAAGGTCATTATCATGAAAGTGGGTTAGTTATAAAGGGGATGGAGTTTGACCCCTTTTCCTCTCTCTCTCTCTCTCTCTCTCTCACTCTCACTCTTGCTGTCCTTCTTTTGCCTGTTCTGTCTCCTTGTGATGCCCTTTGGCCATGTTATGACTTAGAAAGAAGGCCCCCACCAGATGGCTAAGCAGATGCTGGTACCTTGCCCTTGGACTTCCCAGTCTCCAGAATTATGAGCTAAACAAATCTCTCTTGATAAATTATCCAGTCTGTGGTATTCTATTACAGCAGCAGAAAATTTGTTCTGAGAAGCAGAGTTGTTGCTTTAATAAATACCTGAAAATGTGGATGCAGCTTTGGAACTGGATAATGGGTAGAGGCTGGAAGAATTTGGAGGAGCAGGTTAGAAAAAACCTGTATTGCTGTGAATGAAGCATTAAGGGTGACCCTGGTAAGGGCTCAGGTGAAGAGGAGAGTTGTAGGGAAAGTCTGACTCTTCTTAAAGATTACTTAAGAAGATTGTGGCCAGAGTGTTGGTAGAAATATGGACAGTAAAGGCCATTCTAATGAGGTCTCTGATGGAATGAGGAACTAGGTATTGGGAACTGGGGCAAAGGCCATTCTTGTTATGCAGTTGCAACAAACTTGGCAGATTTTTGTCAATGTCCTGGTACTTTATGAAATGTAGAGCTTAAGAGCAGTGAACTAAGATGTCTGGCAGAAGAAATATCTAAGCAGTGAAGCATGCAGGCTGCTGTGTGGTCACTTTTAACTGCATATAGTACCATGTGAGAGCAAAGAAATGACTTAAAGATGAATTGTATAATTAAGAGAAATGGAACAAAAAGATTTGGTAAATCTGTAGCCTGGCCATGTAAAGAAGGAAATGGTGTCTTTGGGAGGGCACACCAAGGGTGTGGCTAAGTGACCTAAAGAGATTAGTATGGATAGAAAGCGACCAGGTACCGTTTATCAAGACTGGAGAAAATACCTCAAAGGCTTCTCAGAGATCTCTGAGGCTGCCTTTCCCATCCCTTCATCCCTTCATGGGCCTAGAGCCCTAGGAAGGCAGAATGGTTTTGGGAATGAGCCTTGGCCACCCTCCACAGGCTCACTGCCCAAAGTTGCCTTAGGACTCTCCCTGCATTCCAGCGCTGTGCCCCTTAGCTGCCTTAGCTGCGGCTCAAGCGGAGCCAGGTGTGGCTTGGGTAGCCACTCTGGAGGGCACACACAGCAAGCCTTGGTGGTGTCCTTGTGGTACTAATTCTGCAGGTGTACAGAATGCAAGAGCTGTGGGGACATGGCCTCCTCCACCTAGATTTCAAATACTATCACAGACAACCTGGGGGCCACCCCCAAGGCCACCTGAAGTTCCAAGACTGTACAACAATAGGGTCACCAGCATGCAGTGGCATCCTGGGAGAACTGAAGGTACAAGACTCCAACCTATGAGAGCTGCTGGATGGACTGAGCCCAGCAAAGCTATGGCAGCAGCGTAGCCTCAGTCCTTGGGAGCACCCTTCCACCCCCAGTGTGTTCAGAAGGTGAGATGTGCAGTCAAAGGAGATTTTTCTCCAACTTTGAGACTTAATGCTAATTTCTTTTTTTTTTTTTGAGTTGGAGTCTCACTCCGTCACCCAGACTGGAGTGCAGTGGCCGCTCCTGGCCACTGCAGCCTCGACCTGCTGGGCTCCGGTGATCCTTCCGCCTCAGCCTTCCGAGTAGCCAGAATTACAGGCACGCGCTACCACGCCTGGCTGATTTTTTTGATTTATTGTAGAGATGAGGTCTTGCCAAGTTGCCCAGGCGGGTCTCGAACCCGCGGGCTCAGGCAATCCACTCACCTCAGCCTCCCAAGGCGTGGGATTACAGGCTGAGCCACCAAGCCCGGCTCTTAATGCTAATTTCAAAGTTGGGTATCAGACTTACTTGGGAGCTGTTACCCCTTTCTTCTAGCTCCCTTTTGGAATGGGAATGAGTACTCTATTCATGTCCCACCAGTATAGTTTGGTAGTAGATCCAATGCAATCTCCTTGGCATCCATAGGGAATAGGTTCCAGGACCCCCTTTGGATACAAAACTCCACAGATGCTCAAGTCCCTTATATAAAATAGCATCATATTTGCACATAACCTATACCATCTTCCCATACGCTGTAAATAATCACTAAATGAATTCTATCATGTAAATGATATAATACAATGCAAATGCTATGCAAATAGTTATATTGTATTACTTTTAATTTGTATTTTTTATCGTTGCTTTGTTATTTTTTTTCAAATAATTTTAATCTGTGGTTAGTTAAATCTGAAGATGTGGAACCTGCAGACACAAAGGGCCAACTGTAATTTGTTTTGATGTCACGGGCTCACAGCTGGAGGGAATTTATCTCAGTATGACTCACCCATATCTGATTTAGATGAGATTCTGGACTTTGGACTTGAAGTTTATGCTGGAACCACTTAAAGCTTTTAAAACTATTTGGAGGGAATGAGAATGACATGAATTTGGGGGGCCAGGGGTGGGATGCTGTGGTTTGAATGTATCCACCCAAATTTATGTGTTGGAAAATTAATTCTCAATGTAACATGTTGAGAGGCTGGACCTTTGGAAGGTGATGAAGTCATGGAGGCACCATTCTCATGAATAGCTTAAGACTGTTATCACAAGAGTGGGTTAGTTATAAAAGGGGAGAGTTTGGTACTTCTTTCCTCTCTTTCTTGTGTGCTGTCTCTCTGTGTGATGCCCTTTAGCCATGCTGTGACAAAACAAGACGTTCCTCACCAGAGGGCCAAGCAGAGGCTGATTTCGTACCCTTGGACTTCCCAGCTCTAGAATTGTTTTTTTGTTTGTTTGTTTGTTTGTTTTGAGTTGGAGTCTCATTCTATTGCCCAGACTGGAGTGCAGTGGCGCGCTCCCAGCCACCGCAGCCTTGACCTGCTGGGCTCCGGCGATCCTTCCGCCTCAGCCTTCCAAGTAGCCGGAAATACAGGTGTGCGCTACCACGCCTGGCTAATTTTTTTGATTTATTGTAGAGATGAGGTCTCGCCAAGTTGCCCAGGTGGGTCTTGAACCCGCGGGCTCAGGCAATTCACTCATCTCAACCTCCCAAAGCGCTGGATTACAGG
>CAUYQG010036796.1:0-14049 GCA_963574415.1 Tarsius wallacei | reverse complement strand
ACGCCCGGCTAATTTTTTGATTTATTGTAGAGATGAGGTCTCGCTTGCCCAGGCGGGTCTCGAACCCATGGGCTCAGGCAATCCACTCACCTCAGCCTCCCAAAGGCACGGGATTACAGGCTGAGCCACCGAGCCCGGCTTAAATAATTAAATTTCACTAACAGTCTAAAACTCCTCCTTGTTTAAGCAACGCATATGAATTACTAAAATGTCATGACCTGTGGCATGAATTAGCATGACTAAATCTGGCTCTTTCAGATACTTCAGGTTTAAAAAATGACTGAAAGCATAACAGAAATGAGTATTTTGAACAGTTTACTGTAAAGGACCTTCATTTGATTGATTTCTCTATTGCAGATGGCATAGGTGGGCATAGGTATGCATGTTTTAACAATGTTAACAGTATCTCTACAAAATGATTTCCATTTTTTTTCATTTATATCTTTTTTTTAATCTAGGGGTGAAACAATTACATCTTGTTTCACTCTGCAGAAATTGCTTCACTTAATATATTATTTTATATAATCAGTAAATGTTCTCAAACAAGAAAGTATATTTTCTTAATATCATGTTCCTTTAAATATAAATCAATCTTATAAATTCCTAAGAAATATAAAATACAAACCCAAAGTGAATTAATTTATTTATTAAAGGATACAATGCCTGATGTGTGTCCATTTAAATCATTTAAAGGAGATGATCTAGGTTAATTTATGAGAAAACAGTCACAGTGGAGTCACATTAATTCAAGCGAGTGAAGCTATTTCTGACAAATAAAGGAAATGACTGTCAGTTTTGTCTTTGTGGGTTACAATTTTGCTTATGTATAATGTTATATAATATGACTAAGGTTATATTTCATTTGGAACATTATATAAACATTACAAATCAAAGTAAAGGGAACAGTGAAGTAAATCTTTATTTTGGCTGAAAAATCAGATCTCGGCATTGAAAAACATGGGAAAATTCGTTAAATTAAAATATACAGGGCTATTTTTAAAGTTTCCCAAAGAAGGGTAATAAAACCGTACCCAAAAGGCAAATGCTATATTTAGCAATGCTATCCTGAGATATTTGTTATTAATATTCTCAGGAAGTAAAACATCTCAGTAGGTCCCTTTTTCACTTAACAGTTCTTATCTCTGACCATTAAATCAATCTGAAAATTCTCATGCAATGAATTATAGGGCTGTTTTTTAAGAGAGCGGTATGTGATAAGATTATGTAATCACTTAATTCTGAGGTAAGAAGTGTACTTATTTGCAATCACCTGGGTCATCACTGTATCACTTACTATGTGACCTTTGTAACTCCCAACATTTTACCTGTAAAATATTATCATTTCTTGTCTTATCAACTTAACAAATCTACTTCAAATTTTAATAATACATGTGTGTGAGTGCTGTATAGACCATCCATACACCAAAAAATTGATGATGAAGGAAAGAAGATAATTCTTTTTTTTTATTTTTTAAAAATTCATCTTATTTGAAAGATGTGGGGTATAATTCTTTTAGAGAGAGACTCCATAGGAGAACTTTGAAGATAATTAAATGTCTCCACACCATAATTGCAGATTTTTTGAAGATTTCTCATATTTTCAAAAAATGTCTCCTTTGTATTTTTTTTGCCCACAGTATTTAAAGCTATGCAGGATAAACTTTTTAAAACAACCTACTATATGCAGTGTATCATATGTACACATGTACATTTTGTGGAAGACATAAAAGATTACATCAAAGTGTGGGCAATTTTGTCACTTCCCCGTTCAAAAACACTCAGGTTTCCCCTACTGTCTATCAGAAAATTCTGTTTTTCTAAAAATAAACTTTCCCACTAATCCTTCCCACAATTCTTTATTCTTCCAGCTTATATTACTGTTTCCTAAACACACCTCAAATATTGCCCTTCTTATTCTTTTGCATGATTTAACTGCCTGAATGGATGTTGTGATGGGCTGCCCATATTCTCCTTAGCAAAGAACTGAAGAAATTATTTGTCCAGTTGCTGAGGTAACTGCCAGAAGACAGACCTCAGTTCTCTGCCCCCTTCAGAATTTTCTTTCTTTAAAGTAACACCTTGCTCCCTCCTTCAGAAACCCACGGTCAATGTCTGAACAACACAGAGGTATAAACCTCTTGGCTCAAACAACCTGAGAGTTCACCACAGGTAGAGAATTCCCCATGGAAGTAAGAGAGGATTCCAGTTTGCATCACAGATCAGCTCCTCCTCTGCTCAGCCCTAATTCCTTCCCTTCTCCTCCGATGGGGTTGATCTTGAATGTTCTCCTTAATAAAACTCCTGCACTAATCTCCATCTACATGTTTGCTTCCTGGGGAGCCCAACTTGGGAAACTATCCCTATCTTCTTTCAGCAAGCTTCACTTTCCATCTTAATTCCTTCCCAGTGCTTTCCAGAGCATTATAATCGTTGTCAACACCATTAAAAGCTGTAGGATATAGATGCATATTACTCAGCTATTAATTTGCAGTGAACAGTGTAGCTAAGGGATATAGTCTGCCTTGTGTTATTACTTTATTTATTTAGCTATGAACGTCATGAGGAGCTGAGCTCTCAAAGGGCTTATGTCTTAAATCTCTCTGTTGCCTAAGGGGACTCCAAGAGCCTAAAAAAGTTAGATGATTCAACTTTGATGCTTCTTCTTCACCCACTAAAACTATTGAAATAAAGAGAAAATAAAGTATTAGGAGTATGGTAAGTGGTCAATAAATAGTAATTGTTATTATTGTTGTATTATTATAATTATTGTAGTACTAAAACACACTTTTTTATTCTAATAAATCTAACTGGCATCAAGCTATAAGATCGGTTTTTACAATATGTAGAGTTAAATAGTATGATACCATTTCAGAAAAATTTCAGGTTCAAAGAGGTGAAGTAACTTGTCTAAAATCATGTAATTATGTCATCTAATATCAAATAATGTCTTTTCTATTAATGCCTCAATGCTCACTCTTGTATAATCATTTAATTTTTCTCGTGCGTGAATAGTTTTCCCATTGGCTTTAATTCCACAACATTCTTCACGCAGCTTGTATGCAGGAAAAAAATCGTGTAAGATGATAGTGACACAGATAAACACGGCATAGTTCCTGACCTGAAGGATAATTGCTAAGTCCCTTTGCGGAGAGACCACATATTATAATTTTGCTCTGTCTTTTCTAACAAAGTTTAAAATGGTTTAATTGCTTGAATAATCCCGAAGTGAATGAAGTATTATAGAAAGAAACAGTAATTTTTGTGTGATTCGTTTTTACTTTCATACTTCTGCAGATTATTTTATTCCACCACACTTGGTCTGAGAAAGAGATGTAGTGGCAATGACCATGTTTTAATTGGGGAGGGACATGGTCTTCCTGAAGGCATAGAGTATGAATTCATCTGCCAAAACCATATCCATTCTGATTGGTGTCTTTTCTGATTGACTGGTATCTTTCTGTAAGGACTCCTTTTTTCCTCAGATAGAATGACCATTCTTTCTTCAAGTCTTCTGTATTTTGTTCCTAATATTGCTCCATAGCATCTGTTGCATTATAGTCAAGTGTCCCATTAGTAGATGTGTAACTTAATGAGTATCTGCTGCAATATGAACTCCTCATAAAGAGAGAATTATTCTTTACCTTCATATCCTTAGCATCCCCCAGGGTGCCTGAGACATGGACACTTGGTACAGTTGTCTCAATTAATATTAAAAAGCAGCATTTGAGCAGTCAGTGTCTAACAATACCTAAGTAATTATTAAGACTATTATTTGTTCCAGAGAGTCTTGCAATGTAAGGAAGCACAATCATGACATAAATCAAATCCATACCTCTTTCTGCCTCCTTCTATATTTAAAAAATACCTCCAGTGTACATAAGCTTGATCTCTGTGGTTTCAGCCATAATAGGTCAATATAATTCTTAACAAAGCAACACAAAAAAATGTATGTTTCCACCACAAAAATTACATAAAAGTGAATATTGATATTTTTTGTCTATATAAGTCTCATCTAAAATTATTGATTTAAATAAGAACCTCAATCTTAAGATAATTGATCACTGCCTGATATTTTTTATAGAACAAACAAAATTAATTTACCTCTCCTCCAATGATATAGGCAATTATGTGCTCTCATTATTTTTCTCCATGCTGCAGCAGATAACAAAAGTGGTATATCTTGCCTTGACAGGTTCTCAAAGAGTTACATTTTAAAAAGTCTATCAGCACTCATTTTGCTATTCACTACAACCCATTTTTATGACCAAAATAAAAAAGAGTTTTCATGCTTTCTCTACTATTATCTCATTTAATAGAATAACACAGGAAGACAGACACGATTTTTATAGCCATTTCATTCATGCAGAACTCTAGTAATCTACCCAAAACATATATACCTCATAGTGGCAGACTGGGAGATAGAACTTTTTTTTTTTTTTTTTTTTTGAGTTGGCGTCTCACTCTGTCACCCAGACTGGAGTGCAGTGGCCGCTCCCGGCCACCTCAGCCTCGACCTGCTGGGCTCCGGCGATCCTTCCGCCTCAGCCTTCCAAGTGGCTGGAACTACAGGCGCGCGCTACCACGCCTGGCTAATTTTTTGATTTATTGTGAAGATGAGGTCTCACCAAGTTGCCCAGGCGGGTCTCGAACCCGCGGGCTCAGGCAATCCACTCACCTCGGCCTCCCAAGGCGCGGGATTACAGGCTGAGCCACCGAGCCCGGCTGGAGCCAGAACTTTTAACACTAGTGTGCCTGCTCCTCCCCGAGCAAGGGATGTTCAATGGCTTTCCACTCATACAAACACTGGTGTGGGTTCTTGTGCTCCAAACTCCAAATTTAACAGAAAGAGAACTGCAAAGTGCACACACACCTTTCAAGCACCGGCTGTTTATTTTTCTTCCTTACCATTTATGCTTTCCCAGACACATGCAGATTCTCAATAAATCTTTTTACACTTGGCATCAGTGGATTGCTGATGAGGAGGATAACCGACCAAAGATACAGATTTAAATTCATTATTGAAGTGATTGTAACATAAGCTAGGTAGGAAGTGATGCTGTTTGGTTAATGGAGAATGACAACTTCAAGAATGATTGCAGGTTTCTTTGAATAGTTATGAATCTGGATCGTTTCAAGTCATGCCTCCTCTTTAGAAAAAGCAGAAATATTGGCGATGGAGGAATGTGGCGTGGGTATACATATGCAACAGAATAATAATAGTCAATATATTACAAATTTCCACCGTTAAAAATTACCACAGTTTACTGCGTTACCTATATGAATTTCTTCTTGAAAATAGATAAAGCTAGCTGTAAATTCATGGATTTTGGCATTTAAGATATAGTTGAGAATAGGCAATCATGAGTTAATATTTTAATGTAAAAGTGCAAGCCTAGTTTGCTTTTTTAAGCTTTATTTACATTTATTCTTTTTAATAAACTTCTTGCATTAATATTTTTACTATTCTTTTTATTGAAGTATAATTTAAATCCCATAAAATTCACTCATTTTAGTATACGATTCAAATTTTTAAGTAGATTTAGAGTTGTGTAAACATCACAATCTAATTTTTGCATAGTTGAATTACCCTCCTCCAAAAACAGAAGAAGAAAGGAAAAAAAAAAAGAAACCCCACCAACCCTAGTTTGTTCTTAACTAGAAGAGAATTAACATCCACGGTCATTTTACCTAACCTCTGTAAGATATTGATCAAAGAGTTTACAGAAAGTTGGTGACTTATTTAGCCTGTGTAGTATTAACTTAAAAATTAAACAACAGACTTTTAAGGAATAAGGAAAAAGATCCCCCAAAATGGCCAATTTGACAAACTCTATTTGTGGTCTCAGTTTAGCATCTCCCAGTCATATTAAAAAAAATAAATTAAAATATCATTTCTTGATACTAGCAGGAATAAAACATAGTCATTCTAGCTCCACAGACCTAAGTTTCTGTTAACGCCCTAAAAGATAGCTTGAATGTCAAAATCATAAACCTAAAATGTTTCAAATCCACTCACTGTAAAGTTTAATGATAAATTTCAATGTAGAACAACACAAGTGAGACTATCTAATGATAACAGCATTTTAAAAGAGTAGAATAAATACTGCTTATAAAACGAGTAGCCCAAATATCAGTTAAATCAGTTATTTTTAATGCAGTTATTAAAGATTTACATTTTTATGTTTTGCCTTCAGATATCTACTCTTAAATGGAATATCTGATTTGAAATAGCCTTTTAAATAAACATCAGAATGAAACCTTTAGAATAAGAACCCACTAATCTGTTCAAAATGGTAAGCATGAGATCATGTGCATACTTTCCATTATGCAGATATAATTTAAATAGATCACGTTTTGTTAAAATTGGCAGGGAAATGAAGGATAGATTAGTCTGTGCCCAGGAATTTGGGGATAATACTGGTTGTTTTTAGACAACCAGCCAAAGCCCAAGAGGACCTTGTTATGCTATGACAATGTTCACACAACTCAGTACTCTAGTGCAGGTCCAATTTTATTATTGATGAGAACACAGCACTTGGCTACATTTACTACATAACATCGTTTGTCAATAAGAATTTTTCCAAAAGTTGACAAAGCCCCTAATTGCTGAGACTTCCTTCAATAATAAGATTTTTCTGAAGATTTAGAGAGCCTCTAATTTTTATTTTCCCAATTTGTATTTTCCAAAACACCTTTACCACAACAAAGAATCACTGAGGAGGGCATCTCAAGTGCCAGTAAGAAAATAAGTGAAAACTGCTTTTAGGCTAAGCTACAAGTTCACGATTATCATGGTAATACCATTTTTTTTGAAATTCTCATGAAATCTGCCAAGCAGTCATGCCAATATTATAGAAATTATTATGATCACAAACCTACTGATGAACTTAAAATTCCCTCATGCAAATTTAAATGCAGAACTGTCATATATTATAAAGATCACAGTCTATGCAGTAAAAAATTAGATAACATTATGTGACACAGTGCAGTCAACTCTTTAATTATTCCTAATTATCATGTACGTTATGATCATGAGCATGTACCACACAAAAAAGCTACAAATGTAAGAAATATCCTACATTACATTTTGACCAATATTTTTACTCTCCTCCTTTTCTAAATCTTTCAACAGAGGGTTTTTGTTGTTGTTGTTTGTTTGTTTTTTTGCTTTAGAGCAGTCTTAAAGTCTTTCAACTTTATCCCCTTTTATTTCTCCTGCCAGATCTCTGGAGATGTTAATGAGTATAGTAATGGTTTAACAGGCAGTAGGAGAAATAACAAGAAAAAGTTAAAGGTGTGAATAATCAACAAGCCGGAAAAATCAAGTTCAGGGTCGAGAAGTTAGCTAAATATTCAAGCAAGAAGATACCTCACTCAGGCAGTTCACATGATCCATTCAGTGAAGATAAACACAAAACATACCTGCTTGACCAGTGGTGATACTGACAGCCGCAAAGAGCCTCTGGGATCGGCTTAAGTCAGAAACTCCATTTACAGCTTCCACTTCAAAAGTATAATTAGCGTGGGCTAGCAGGTCCATGACAGTGACATAGTTATCCTCTAATCCAGTCTGCTGGGGCATGTATCCAATGTTACTCCCGCAGGGAACACATTCGCCCTGCTCCCAGCTGCACCGCTTGCACAATATTCTGTAGGTCACATCGTTTCTTCCCCCATTGTCTGCAGGAGGACTCCATTCCAAACTTACTGTGGTTTGGTTGATGTTGAAAATGAGGTTCTGTGGTGCAGATGGAGGTCCTTTGGAAACCGGAAATAAATAAACAAATAAACAAAAATAGAAAAAAGAAAAAAAAAATAACAAAAGGATCTGTGTGGGGCATTAAGCCGGTAGCTCAATTGCCAAAAATAAAACTGGTTGAAATGTTTTCTTTCACATAAACATTTCATTACCTTTACTAGAGAAGCCATATAAAAGCCTCCTTGAATTCACTTGGCAAGAGGCTTTATTTATTTTCCTTTTAATATGTCAAAACGAAAACAGGATAACAACTGTCTTTGTACTTTTGCCACAGTCTTTAGCTATTTTTCTTCCAAGCAATTAAAAAAGAACAGTTAATGCACCTAAAAACACAGTTGTGCAGTTGTTTAAAAATAGTTCTCCTTTTAAGCATATAACAGAGAATACATTTACTCATTCTTAATGTACTCAAGAATGATTTATAGCAATGTCTGGAATTGGCTTTAGATTTGAGTCTCTCAAACACCCATTAATTGAAGAACCAAGATGTGAGATTTGTTCTATTTAGAGATGGAATTTTAATCCAGAAACCATTACTTTTTAACCACTTTTCATATCTATGTAATAAATTTTCATTTTAATTTTATTTATGATTCTTATTAGATATATCTGAAAATGTTATTAAAATGCATCTTAATTTGGCAGACACAAAAATTACACTGAAGATGATATGATATGTCTATTTTATATTATTGTTTGACCTTATCTCTTTATGGAAAATTTTAATATTTTTATATTTTAACACTTATTCTTAATTTTAGGACTTCAGAATAATGAAAAATGTATCATAAATGCAATATCTATTTCTCTGATGTCACAATAACACAAATGAGTGGAAGGAATCTGAAAAGACCCTCTTTACTTTCACATTACAAACTTACTTGTGCATGCAACATATGGTGGGTCGGATGGAGCCCTATAATACCCATCTTCACATTCACATCTGGAGGAGCCTTCTTTATCAGAAAAACTGTGAGTTGGACAACGAGAGCACTGAAGATCTTGAGAGGAAGATTTGTAGAACCCACGGCCACAGGCTGGGTATGCGAAAGAAAGTGAAAATAGGAACATGAGAGCAAATAGAGCTTTCAAAATATTTTGTAATGTTTAGCAAAGAACATATTAAATTTGATATATGAAAAACAAAAAACAAGCTCTATATGATAAAATATTTGTTTTAGTGTATATCAATAATCCAATGTCATGATAGTTAATTTTAAAACAAAATGATACAGCAAACTTGCACCTCCAGTTGGCATCAGTCCAAAGTTTAGGGCCCAAAATTGAACACAAGCTTGATTTATTTAGACAAACTCTCAGAACATTTAATTCAGATACATAATTCAACCTTAACTTTCATTTCAACTTAACTTATTTGTCGGTCTGTATTAGCACACTACAAAGTTATGTTTTCTTGTTCTAATGTAGCTATAAATTAATTTTATGTGTTTATTTGGTTTATATTGAAAAATATTAACACAAGTTATGAATAATAATTACATAAAAATTTTCACCTGAAAATCATAGATATTCCTCTAAATTTTAAGGAAACTTCAAAATATGATTCCAATTTAAGTTATAAGAAAGTTGCTTTTCACTAAGTAAAATTCTTTTTTACTAAAAATGATAATAACCGAGGAACAGGAGATGGCTAAATTACCATAACCAAGGGAAAGCCATCAATGGTAAATAGAGTATGACTCTGTTTCTCCTATGCTGAGAGAGGGTAAGGGTTCAATCATACTAGTATAGCAAATGCTCTCAGCGATCAACAGAAATGTACAGAGAGCATTTCCTTTACCTGTGTATGAAATTGCTCTTATTTACTTTGATTCAGCTATAAAATCAGGTAGGTACTCCCATGCATCACTCAATATCACTGGACATTTCACATACTTATATTTATCTTCAATTAAAATTCAGTCAGGCAAATTTTTATTATTTCAACAATTTTCTAATGTATTGGTATTATATATTGAATATATTGAGTAAACTCAATGTAACCTTCATCTTTATTGAATAAATATTTATTTTAGTTTTAGTGACTTTCGCTTTAAAAAATAATAAATCATATCTATAAAGAAAGGTTAGTGAATATTTAACATAAATACAATTTTAAATTTTAATGTATTTTTGCAAGTTTATTTAATATTCTCTAGTTGGACATTACTCAGAAAATCAATTACATTTTCATTCTTGAAGTGTGGAAAGCTATCTTATCCTATCTTATGGAGCTGACATAGTCTCCAGAAAACAGCTGAGTCAATCTTTACTTCTGTTCAAATGCTGAATATTTAATATATAATTCAGACATATTTAAGCGGTCAAAATAATTTGGGGGGCTTCAAGAAAATAAAAATATTTTACACAAGTAAGATAGGCATTTTATATAACTTAGAGGCATAATTTAAAGACACATTATACTATGATAGATAGATCATCCAACAGATAAATAGATATTTCTACAGAACTGCAACCATCTTGTTAAAATCTGTGATCCATTACTCCCCTCAGACGCCAGCCTGCTGCGTTGTATTTACTTGGCTTCTGGATTAATGTAAGAGAAAAGCAGTTGAAAACACATTAGGCAAAGAAGCATAACACACCTTCATGTGTTCTTGATTGCAACTATTACAACTAAGGCAAAAAGAGGTCAACGAGATCAATTACAAAATAATATACCAAAAATGTAAAACCCTAGCCGGGCTCGGTGGCTCAGCCTGTAATCCCATGCCTTGGGAGGCTGAGGTGAGTGGATTGCCTGAGACCTGCCTGGGCAACTTGGTGAGACCTCATCTCTACAATAAATAAAAAAAAAAAATTAGCTGGGTGTGGTAGTGCGCGCCTGTAGTTCCAGCTGCTTGGAAGGCTGAGGCTAAAGGATCGCCGGAGCCCAGCAGGTCGAGGCTGTGGTGGCCGGGAGCCGCCACTGCACTCCAGTCTGGGCGACGGAGTGAGACTCCCACTAAAAAAAACAAAACAAAACAAAACAAAAAATAAAATAAAATAAAATAAAACTTTAAAATGTTTCTAAAATATGATCTTGCCACATAAAAGAATGGTTAACTAGAAGGATAAAGGATTTAGCTTAGACTCCTCAAAACAGAAATTCTTCTTTCTTTAAATATTCAGTGAATCTTACTTATGTATTATCTGTAATTCAAAGATCAGAGATAACATTCCAGAAAATGGGAAAAGTTCAACCTGTAACATTAAGGCCTGAAACATTAAGGCCCATGGAAGGGAGAGAGAGAGAGAGAGAGAGAAAGACAGAGGTAAGGCTTCCGGAATTAGTAGGCAGCGAATTAAATGCCTAATAGTGGATCTCCTCAGAATTCTCATTCTCCCATTGCAAATAAAAGCCTCTAAATAAAAGCTTATTTTCTTTTTCCTAGAAACAAGGAGGTGCATTCCTTGCTCAACATACATGATTTCAAAAATATATATGGTACCTAAGAAATGTAAAACTCTTATCACTCAACTTTCAAATTACATTAAACGCTGTTACCCTTTTAACAGATGGGAAAACAGATTTCAAGCAAAAGCAACCTGAGTTCTTCAAATAATCCTGTTTGTCTAGGATAAAACTGGATTTAGAACACAGGACTACTGACACCCAGCCATATGCTATTCCACCAGACTTTGCTACTGCATGAGCTGAAGTCTGGCACTTATTTAATGGGTCTCAAGGGCTTTGGCAACACTAAAAGTTAATTTTCAAAGCACCCCTATTACTTTTTACTAATTTAAAGTTATTACTTTAATTTAGAAAGCTATGAAATAATATCCTCACACACCTTAAGAAGAGATTTTAAACAGGTATTCTCAGTACCACTCTGAATGCTGGCAGTGACGATACCTGTACTTCATGACAGAGTACGTGGAAGGCTATCATTAAATAGAGGCAATACAGGAACAATGTGATCATAAGAGTCTTAACGTTTTTTCCCTTTGAAGTAATATTCTGTCTCAGTTTCTGCTAATATTGAAAATAGTAAGTTGTAACAAGCCAGTTTTAATTTAATCTCTAAGGAAAATATCAATTTAGAGTTATTACAAGGGAGTACAAAATCTTCGGAGCAATAGTGTTTAGAGTAAAGCAAAGAACACGCGAAGACAAAAGCTGTACCTCTTTTACAGTGAATGACTGGGTGGTAAAAAGCTTGGGAAGGCAGTAATTTAAGATGCTTTTAAAATTAGAAATTGTGATACGATATCTATGCGAAATAACTGGAGTTAAATGCTCAATGAGATAAACTGGGGTGAAGAACGTCTCTGACAGCCATACATATAGGAAGAATTAGATGATCTCTCCAACTACTCCCCAAAAGGCTACATAGAAATCCAGACAATTTTTCCTCTCTGTAAATGCAGCTGGTTTTGCAGAAAGTACTAGTAAAAAAGCCTTTAGAGGTAAATGCCTTCTAACACCTTAAAGATAAACTCTCTTTATATATAATTATAAAGTATAAAGAAGAACTTTCTAGGAATAGTGCAAACGCAGTTTTATGAAAATATGTTTTACCTCTTTTGCCTTATTTTTCAATTTGTTCTACAGCACTTGATCTCAAAGCAAACTTTAATTGATATAGTATGTACACTGTGGTTAAGTTCATTACAGTAAGAAATATACCATTTGAACTTCCTGCCTTTTGATGTTTTGTTTTTTTGTTAACTGAACATTGTTTTAAATGTAATATTTTACTAGGTTGATAAAATTGGGACTATGTATAAAATTTGTTTTAATTATTCAGTTACTTTTATAAAAATAATCTTTCACCTATATTTTAATAACACTATTTTCAGTGTTACCACAGAGACCTGGCATTGATTCCTTTGACTGTTCTTTCAGTCCTTAGGGTCTTAATGAATAAAATAAGTTCATTATCTTACAGCCAAGAACTGTAATCTTGTCAGATTTCATATGCTAAGCAAATTTTTGCTTAGTCTGTTCTTTAAATGGAAAATCACCAAAGTAAAAAGGAATCAATGAAACTTCTGTATACGAGAAAGTAACAATACTATCTGCTGCAATATATCTAGTAAATTGTATTACAAGATACTATATCATAAACTCTGGCACATGAAATAGATATAATTGATTACATTCAATTCCAACTATTTAAAAATAATAATATATTGGCCTTTATGACAAAAAAATTCAAATAATAGTTGTGATTTAAATTTTTAAGGGCATAAAAGTCAGCAGGATTTTCCATTTATAAATTAATTGCTTAGGAATAATAATATTGCACCAAAATTTTGAACACAAGAGAGTTGATTCTAAAACCTTGTATTCTGATTCTCAATTAAATTTTCTAACAATCACATATTCAATGGATGTTCTGTTTAAGCAATGGGCTGCCAAGCTTCTGAGTCTATACTTGTATGACACAGTTTGCATCAAGAACTGCATTGGTATAACAACTCTGTGTTCTAAATGAATGATCTTGAAGGCCATTCAAGTGACACAAACAAATTTCCACTACCCTTTAGGTTAAGCAATTCATTACGTAAAACTGAAAATATCTTCTTCCTGAGTGGGGGTGCACATCCCCAAACTTGCCCTGGTATATTTTAGATTGATGACCTGTAGGTGCAAGCTTGGGGGAAATCTTATCTGATCATATTTGTAAGGACTCCTTCCTACAGTTTTGCTGTCCTAGAAAATACACATAATGCTAGAGTTATTTTACAGTCAAAAAAGACTTTCTGTCCCACAATGGGCTCATTTTTTTGGAACTCTTAAGCTCCAACTTCTACCTCAGGCATACCTGACATCATCCTGGACACGAAGGAACCGATCATTCATATCTTAGTCAGTGACTCTCCATGGCTGCACATGAGAAAAGCTTTGACAAAGATACTAATGCCTTGACTCTATCAAAATAATTAGATTATTATTAGGGCCTGGATATTTCTACATTATAAAAGTTTCCAGGTGTTCAGAGCCAACATCCTAGACGTTCTAAGTCTCTTTTTAGATTCTCAAGGTCTCTAAAGAATGCATGACAAAAAAAAAAAGAAAAGCTGGGCTCGGTGGCTCAGCCTGTAATCCCGCGCCTTTGGGAGGCTGAGGTGAGTGGATTGCCTGAGCCCGCGGGTTCGAGACCCGCCTGGGCAAGCAAGACCTCATCTCTACAATAAAGTCAAAAAATTAGCTGGGTGTGGTAGCGCGCACCTGTAGTTCCAGCTACTTGGAAGGCTGAGGCGGAAGGATCGCCAGAGCCCAGCAGGTCGAGGCTGCGGTGGCCGGGAGCGGCCACTGCACTCCAGTCTGGGTGACAGAG
>CAUYQG010036793.1:0-10881 GCA_963574415.1 Tarsius wallacei | reverse complement strand
GAATTGGCAGTAGTAGGAAACTGCCAGGGGAAGTGGTGGGCACACTTCATCAATAAGGGTACCTGATCTCCAACCAGGTGAAGTGGGGACCAAAGTGAGGCTCAAACTTTACCTGTACAGTCTGTAGAGTGACCATTTGTATACCTAACCCTGAATTGTAACCCACATCTTTAAAATTAAAAATGAAAAGTAATAATAAAATAAAATAAAAAGAAAGCTATGCCAACATTATGCAAATTGTACTTTCTGGGATTACAGGACACTGACAGAATTTTGATCTTATTTTTTTATTAAAAATACTAAGCATAAAAAAAGTATGTGTGTATGTGCACACATGCATATCTTTAACCATCAACATTTAAATGTTTTTTAATTTCCCCATTGCTTTAAAGTCATGGTCTTTAACATACACTGTTTCAAATTTAGTTAAAAGAGATTGATTTCAAAATATAAGGAAATACCCTAAAGATGCAATTTTTAAAATTCTAATTATTTCACAATTCCTGTTTCTCTCACCAGCATGTACCACGGGATCTGGCACTGAGTAACATACATTTGATACATGTTTGACGAATAGAAGTAATAAATGATTAAAAGATTAAAGGAAAAGATGATATTCTCTTAAAGCTTTGCAGGATGCTATGAATCAGGTACAGTGGTATATGAAATAAGTCACAAATGATGTCACTCCATCCTGATTCCAAAAAAATGGGAATAGGTTTAAGAGAGGATCACATTCATGGCAGAAGTAGTGCCACACCTCAAGCTTCTCCTGGAACAGGTTGGAGCCATTGTGCCCCCATCCCTATACGTCCCAGTTAGCAAGATGTTGCTCCTTCAGACCCCAGGTAAAATTGTTCTTCCTTGGCCCTAAGCCTCTTCTGCTCCTGGAAGCAGTGATGGTAAAGAAGAGAGATAAGACTTGCTGGGACACAGAATCATCTAGTTCTAGAGGATTCTCCTAGCCCATCGGTAGCTTGGTTTCCAGACACCCTGATATACATGAGTGGCCAAAATCAAAAGAGAAAATTTAGATTAAAATACCCTTTATGTATCACTGTATATCAATTAAAAAACAAGAGAAAGGGTGTTTAAGGTGACTTTTTTCACGTCTACTATGCCCAAAAGAAGAATGGACATGTCTGAAAAAATGTTGAATTACTATTATATATTCATCTTTGAGAAACAGGAAAATAAGAGTTATAATAAATAAGTTGAAGAGTATTGAGTATGCATAGTTTAGGATACCTACTATAAGTAAAAAACAAAAACATTAGATCATTTTTATGTGGGTTAACATAGTCTGGTCAATTATAAAAGGATAGTTTTATACTTAAAACTATCCTTGTTAACCAGCCATTGTGACCCTAAGCGATATATAACAGTTGAATCAATAACAATGAAATTACTGCTTTTTTGAGCAGGTTTTCGAGTAAATTATCCAACAAAATCAACTGTAGTAAGAATAGGTGCCTCTGATGGATCAAATTTTTTTTTAAATATGAAGTGGAAAGGGTACCAAGGAAAAAATCTATAAGTGAACTGAAACTTGGGCACTAAGATGTTTGATATTTCTTTCCTTTTAAAATGGACATCCTGAAACTTCACCTAATCTCTTTGATTTTTCCTTTGATGAGAACCATGACAGGGACCAAAGGAGTCAACTGCTGGGTCCAAGTTAAATAGTTCTCAAAAATCATATTAATTCTCAACTATGTCAGTCAATACTCAACCAAAGAAATAGAATCAGTAAAAGATATATATTAAGAGATTTATTGCAAGGAATTGATTTGTGGGAATGTGTGGCCAGGTAGGCAAGTCTAAAATCCATGGGCAGGACATCAGGAAAAGCAAACTAGAACTCAGGCACAGGCTGAAGCTGCTGTCGTCAGGAGGATGTCTTCTTCATCAAGGAAACCTCAGCTCTGCCGTTAAGACCTTCCAACTGATTGAATCAGGTCCACCCCAAATATCTAGGATAATATCCCTTATTTAAAGTCAGATTGTAGATTTTATCACATCTACAAAATACTTTTATGGCAAAACTTAGATTAGAGTTTGACTGAATAATTAGGGACTGTAGCTTAACCAAGTGAACTCATCAAAATGACCATCACACTAACCATGCACGTGGTGGCAGTGACGAGGGAAGAAGACAACGCTGGTGCTCAGACAAGCAGTGGGACACTTCCTTCTTTTTTACTATGCCCCCCAAAATTGAGGTCTTCTTTTCTGAAATATACGTCATTTGAAAACATGAAATGTTGATCTACATGGATGCTCTGAATCTCTCTCTGAAACAGAACCAGACATAGGTATGTAACTCTCAGACAAACCAGACAGGTATACAAGAAATCCCCCTGGCAAACATACTGGATTTAAGAGAAGTGCCTGGGTTTAGTCAGAGAACAGACTCAGAATGAGTGTCATCTAACATCTAAGAGAAGGGACTTTTTGGCTTCGATTATTAGTGAGAGACTCTGATCATGATAGCATTTTAATGGCCTCCAGTCTATTGTTTTGGCTCATTACCTGCATTATTATTTTTCTTTATTTCAAAAGCTTTAGGGGGTACAAATAGTTTTGGTTACATGTGTAGAATAGCAAAGAAGTCTGAGGGATTTTTTGTTTTTTTGAAAGCAGGATTTATTGAGAGGAAATAAAAGTTACCACAGTGGGAGGGGGCCCAAGGGTCACTCCTTCTCTCCCCCACCTTCTGGGTCTCCAATACTCATTAAATCATTCTCTAAATACCTGCATTATTTTAAAAAAGTATTAACTTAGCTTGCTTTAATATCATAATTTCATTAACACCTATGGAGCTATGGAATTCAATGTTAAATTTCTTAATTTTTATCTTGGAGGGATACAGTCATGAACTATCCAAAGTCAAAAAACTTTGTGTGTGTACATACATACATGTGCTTGTGTGTGTCTGTGTCTGTGTGTGTGTGTGTGTGTACATACATGGTGCCTATAATCTGTTGATTTAAAAGTATATATAACTCCTATAGAACAACACTAGGCTGACTATAAACATACCATATCCTACTATTAAACGTTCAGGCTCCCTGACCTCCTGCCGTTCTTTCTTAAACAATATTCTTTCCAAGACTTCTGAGGAATATCCACCTTTTGGGAGAGTTGACAGGACTACATCACAAGGCTGCAGAATATTTTCTGAAACTATTGATTTAAAATTTATCCCACTGTGTTATTTCTTAACATCTGGTGATCTAGAGACTAACTTTATGGAAGTCTAATGAGAACATGCCGTACAAGGCTGCTGAGCTCTTCAAAGGCACCAGGGCTTATTTTCATCCCCAGAACTAATTAGCTATACTAAATATCAAACACCACTACAAATAAAAAGAAATTTGGTAGATAAATATTATGGCTAAGAGGATTCAATGAATCAGGAGGCCACATGTTTTGTCATATGTCCATGTCAATGAACTTCGTTTTCATCAAAATTTTAATGTAAATTGTCCTATTGAAGTTATTATATGAGTTTCTACTACATTACTAAGTAAGAATTTTTAACTGTAGAAACTGATCAGCTCTTTTTGTCTCCGTTTTCTCATTTAAAATACAAGAGGAACTAGATCCCTAGGGTTACCTAGCAGATAGCACAACTTAGAGATATACCTACACATAAATAAAAGTAGCATTTGCCTACACAAAGTAAGCAGAGTCATTCCCATTGGACCTGAAACAACCTAGAAAATCTGCACCCTCCCATGGACTGTTTTGAGACTATGGAAATGGTTTTACCATTTGGGTTGCCCAGCAAAATCTTATATACTTAGCCCTGATTAAAAGCTATGAGTAGAATAAAACACTCTAACCTCCTTCTGCAAGTCCACCTACCTGTCTTCATGCACACAATTAGGTTGATATTGCCTTTCCTATTTACCTAAAGGAGTATTGCTAAGCTAATAATATATAGTAGATAAAAGAAGATTGTAAATCATGAGGCATTGTACATCTTTTAGATGTTGCTATTTAACAAAAGGAAGTAATGAGATAGATCTCAAGTTCGTCAGATACTGAATCCCCAGGTACTAGTCATTCTCCTATTTCCATCCCTAAGTCTCGGAACAGGAAGTGACTACGTTGACTGGCCTGTAGCCAACTGTTTCCTCTTCCTTAGAGAACATACATAGGCTGGATTTCTTCTCAGCTCAAACCTGTTTTCTTTACAGTGGTTTCTTAGACCCTTGCTGCTGTATCTCAGAACACACTCCAGTAGGGGCTGAAATAGAACACAACAATAATAATAATTCTATGAAGGTGAGTAGATCATCCATTCAAGATCCTTCAGTCATCATCCTGTAAGAGATCCTGTTAACATGGTCACCAGAAAAACAATTACAAAGGTCTGTCGCGGATACTTGATTTCCACTACTATGTTAGTGACAAGAGAGCAAGGGGTTTGTTTAATGCTGCATCCCAGTTGCTGGAATAGTGTGTGGTGGACACATAGCAGATGCTCAGCAAAAATTAGATGAATGAATTAACCTGCTTCAAGGGTGTTTCCTTAACAATTTCTACAAGATTTCTTTTTTACATAGCAACCACACTTTTGTATCATCTTTCCATGGTTCTAGTGTAAACCACTGATTCCTTTTCACTACGGCACTGAGGAAATGCTAGCATACAAGCTTCATCCTGATTTGGAATTCATTCTTCTCCTTTGTCATGCTAGCTTTGCTCTGGCATCTGAGTCACTTCTCCTGTTTCTAAATCCTATGCTGTTGCACACCAATACTGTCGCTTTTTGGAATCTGAACTGGTATATGGGAAATTCCCTATTTTTTGTATATAATGTATTCCTGAAAGAAATGTTACAAAGTTTAGTGTCTGAAAGTTGGGCAACAGACCTATATGTTATAATTGTTTAGTTGTTTCCATAGAAAACAAACCAGAAAAAAAAAAACAAACTCTTGAGTTAAATTTCTTTCTGGTACTGCCTCCCACAGGGTCAAGCAATGCTGTTGGTGGGTGATGACCTGCACAGTTATCTGGAGATTGCAGACCTAGGAGTCAATTGGTCATTTCCTTGTTCTTCCACAAGCAATTAGTCTGGCATTCCCTTCTCCAAAGACCTGCCACCTTCTAACAAAGGCAGGCCAGGGACTCAGCCTCCAACCTGAACTTAGTTATATCTGAAGCAAAGAATAAAGGGATAGTGTTTATCTTCTGCCCCCATCTCCCAGCCAAACTGAGTAAAGAGAGTATCAACAGGCTGCACTGCTACCTGCTTACAGCCCAACACCGTCTGCCCCTCACTTACCCTGCCTTCCCCTGTCCCACTGAGGAAGCACTGGGATAGAGGAAGTTTGAGCTAGAAAAGAAGACACCTGCCTTGTATGCCAGCCCAGCATGAACAGGATGAGAGGATGGGACTCTAGACCCATGCAATGTTTTGAAATCATTAGGTGGCTGATACGTGAAAAACTGAATTGAATATGTGTCATGTGTGTCATCTAAGGTGCCAAAGGAAAGAGAAATGTGAACAGAGAAGGTTGAACACCGCAGTTTTGTTGCCTACAAGCACTCATGTTCACTCTAAACTGCTACACCTACTCACTTACCTTCTATGCTATTACTCTAGCAATTTCTTCCCATTTGGTAATTCATAATCTAAAATACCAGAAATGCATAGCAGTGAAACTCCTCCAAAGCAAACACTTTGCTACTGCCTTCTGTAAAAATGTCTCCTACAAAGATATCTGTTGCAGTCACACAATGTAAAAGGCATCTTAGACGTGTTAAAGACTTTCCAAACCACATGTTACCAGGGTCAAAAGTAATTTCTTCTCTGCATTTGTTCCTTCTCCCACCATCAACAGTTCCCTGACTGAGTAACTTAGGAAAAACCCTCTCCTGGCTACTCCTCTGGGATTTTTACAAGTTGCCGGTTTTGTGTGAATGTGGTACCAAAGCACAGACAGGGCTTTATATAAAACTAGCACTGGAAGCACCTCAAATTCTTTAAGTTTATATTTTTTATAATGAGTCTTCACATATATTGTAAAACTTAAAATGTCCTTAAGTGATATGTACAATATGACATACTTAACTAGAAAAAAATTAGCTATTTGTATGCAGGAAGATATAATTTATCTAGATGTATTACACAGCTCAATTATTAATAAAAACTAGAGAGTTAAACTGAACTTATTTGGATTTTGAACCCTCTAATTCTATTAACCTAGACCAAAGTACATTTTTTAACCAGAGTCTCGTGTCTCTGAATCTTCAGTTCCACATCCTACCTTCCAGGGAAGAGCTGTGGAGCATAATCAGAAAATCTACCAGACAATTTGTAGACTTTTATATTACAAATGAAGGCTGGGCCCAGTGGCTCACAACCCTTAATCCTAGAACTTTGAGAGGCCAAGGCAAGAGGATTGCTTGAGCCCAGCAGTTCGAGACCAGCTCGGGCAACACAGTGAGACCTCCTCTCTACAAAAACAAACAAACAAACAAAATTAAAATATGAATATTGTCCTCTGAAGCTAGTAGCTTCAAAGACCTAACATTAAACCAACCAGGCCTCAATGGTATAACTAGTGCCCTCATGAAGAGAACCACTGAACAAATATAGAGAATGAGAACTATGCAATAAAAACTCTAAGAAGCAGTCTCTTTCTGTCAAAATCCACAAAAGAGATGCAGAACGGAAACACACTACTATGAGAGAGAGACTTTCCAAGAAGGTTTCCTGCTTTCAATGTCTATTTTCCACCCTTAGAAAAATGACTTGAGAGAGCTGAGGAAGAAAATAGAGCTAGCGTAGTTCCAGCTACTTGGAAGGCTGAGGTGGAAGGATCGCCTGAGCCCAGCAGGCCGAGGCTATGGGGGCGGTGAGCGTGCCACTGCCCTCCAGCCTGGGCAACAGAGTGAGACTCTAACTCAAAAAAAAAAAAAAAAAATAGAGCTAGCATTTTTAATGTATTGGGATAGGTGAGTGTTGTGGAGTAACTCAATTGTAATACAAATCTTTTACCAGTCAGAATCAAACACAAGTTTGCTGACATACGCAGTTGATTAATACCTGGAACTATATCTCAGTTGGAGTGACTTAGGTTAAGTATAGGATAATATTTTAAGAGTGAATATTTTGAGAGAGTTCCTTAGATAATTCAGTAGACAGGTTAGAAATAGGACTATTGGTATCTCCATATCAGCAGACACAAACGTAAAGTCCAGTTTTTAATGACATCACTATTATTTTAAAAGTAAACTATCTGAAAGCTTACTTGTAGAACCTAGATGACAGATTTATGAATATTCACTATATAAATATTCTAACTTTTTCTTTTCTTTTTTTTTTTTTTTTTTGTGTCGGAGTCTCACTGCATCGCCCAGGCTGGAGTGCAGTGGCACACTCACGAACACCCCAGCGTCGACTTACTGGACTCCAGGGATCTTTCCACCTCAGCCTTCCAAGGAGCCTGAACTACAGGCGCATGCTACCACACCCAGCTAATTTTTTATTTACTGTAGAGCCTCAGCCTCCCAAAGTGCTAGGATTACAGGCTGAGCCACCAAGTCCGGCCTATTTTAACTTTTTCATAACAAAATGTTGAACAGGGTGGAGGGGAATTCAAGCCATATAGGAGTTTGTCCACTGAGCTCCCTTCCTCATGTATTGCAAAAGGCCACAACACATGCTGGTAACAATGCAGCAGCCTCAAGCCCAAGATGATCTGAATGTTTTCCTCAGGCGTAGGTGTATGAGCTCACTCCTGCCTGCCAAAATAAACTTCAACAGCAAAGCATTTTAGAAACTAGTCAGTAACCTGCTGCGCTTGGGTGAATTTCTGAGGCTCTAGACACCCAGTCATCTCTATTGTTTACACAGGAAGCCAAGAGCCTAATATAAAAAGACCTGTGCTTTGAATCACAGTTCAGGTCTTCTCTCCATTGATCAAACTTCCTGATCGTTTCCCCACACAATGGGAAAAACCAAGATACTGATTTCAAATGTAAACAGTTGATATAAACATTAAGTAATTAGATTTTTATAATTCGAAGCACAGTATGAACACATTATAGGAGACCTTTTGTAGGAAACATATTGTAGAAATCCTATAGGATTCCATATTGGCTGAGCCTCTGTCTGGACAAAAGATTGTCTAGAACTTTTTAAATTGTTTTTAAGGCCATAGGATGTCAAATTATCACTATTATTATTTTGTCAAGAATGCTGAAAATATTGATAAATTATGTTAACCAGGCTCTGTCTTCACTAACTTCATATATCTACAGTAAAATATTGGGTTGTTGAAAAATGACCCCAAAGTACCTAAAATTCCCGAAGTGTCTACTGGATCATGTAAGTGCAATAAAAGGAAGAAAAACGGAGAGAGAGTTGTTCAATCTCCTCCTAGAACTCAGCTCCATCACACCCTCCTACCTCCTAGTTTATCCATTAATAGAGAAAGAGAGAAAGAAACAGCAGAAGTTAAATCTTATAAAAGGAGTTCAATTCTTCTTTTTGCTTAGCACATTTTTTGCCTAATGTTAGAAGTCTATGCACTCCAGATAAAGATTGAACGCACCTAAATGTAAACAAAACACGTTCATTTTTGTCACTATCTAAATAATTATTTTATAACACATACATGAACTAGAAAATAAGAAGGAATCTAATATGCTGAACACAATGAGATACATAATGATGTGAGGAAATACACCCATTATATTCAGCACGACAGCTATTTTAAACTTCAGCATGACAGTTTTTCTTCAAGATAATAAAAGAGAGTTTTGGCTTTGCAGATGGCTAAAAATACTGCTTGGAGTTAATGAGGGAAATGAAAATGGTTACTATTGTTAGTCTTGTCGGGGTGGCTGAAATGAAGTATGTGTGTGATGAGCCATGGTGTATATTGTTGTGTTCTTCAAATAGAGGACAAAGTAGATTTGCAATCAATATCAAGGGTTGAAAGAGTGAATTCTACTACACAGACTGAAAAACAGCTTTTTCATCTCTGCTTCTTTTTCTTAAACCACCAGGAGGAGCCACCAATGTATACCAAATTATGGGATTTTCTAGAACTGCTTAACTGAAAGGTGTAAACAATGTGTTGTTGGTAGTAGTTTCTAATTTGGCCAGCTTTTATCTCATTTTTTTCCCCTCTACAGGGCACAGCTTCCAACAGGGGTTGGTTGGTCACAAGAGAGTCACAGGTCACATCGGTGGTGCCCTCTGTCTTTTCTAAATCTTCAACGATCTCTTTCCAGTTCTCTTCAACCTTTCCCCTAGGACAGAGACTCTAGAAATCCCCCCTTGGCCTAAGATAGCTTCCAAATAACTTCAATTTTTAAAAATTTATTGTATCATCTCAATTTTATTTTTCAAAAACATGGCAACATCTATGTGCTTTTTACAATTCATAAGTTTCATTTGTTGAAAACAATTCTCTGCTTATACTACCTAGTAGATTTTCAGAATTGGTTGAATTCATATTCATACAAATTAGATTACCCTGACTTTCTGATTACTTTATATTGACAATTCTACATAAGATAATAATCTGACTTTTCTATGTTTGTCAAAGATGATGATTATGTTTCAAAATTTAATGTTGGAGATTATTCACCTCTATGGTCCATTAATTTTATGCTATTGCCCATCAATGACCATAGCAATGATCATATCTCCTGCATTCACTTCTTCGGCTAATTTTTCTTTAAAAAGACATTTCTTTAAGTTTCTTCCTTTGATCAATTTTATTCTCTTTCTATAATATTATTTTCAATAATCCTTTACTGTGGCTCCAAAAATGTTTTTTATGAAGATGCCTAACTCTGTCTAAGAAAGTAACAGTACCAGATTTCTTTTTCATCATTCTTCATTAAACACAAATATTGTACCTGTATTCGTTTACCAGAGCTGCAGTAACAAAGTACCACAGAACCGTGTGGCTTAAACCACAGAAATTTATTTTCTAAGAGTTCTGAAAGCTCCATGTTCCTTCTGGGAGCCATGAGGGAAGGATCTATGCCAGGCCTCTTTCTTTAGCTTCTGATGTTCATCTTCTCCAAATGTCTTCACAATATCTTCCCTCTGTATGCTTTCTTCTTCTTATAAGGGTACTAGTACTACTGGATTAGGGTTCACTCTAATGACCCTCATCTTAACTTAATCACCCCTATGAAGACTCTATCTCCAATAAAGCCACATTCTGAATATAACATATAAGTTTTTGGAGGGACACAACATAGCCCATAACACATATTATATGATTGTGTTGTGTTGAATGATTATTACTCGGCTAAAACTTACAAAATTAATTGTAATTATGAGAATGAAGATAAGGTCAACCTTCATGCCAAAGATCCAGGTAAGAAGTGGATCCACAGACAAGAATCAAGACAAGCCCCATCTAGATAGGAAAGAGAGATTGAACTGTCTTGCTCAACAGTCGGGAGAAAAATAACATGTCAGTACTGGGATCTTGGAGGCGAATTTGAAACAGACATAATATGGAATATTTTGTGAACCAAATTATCTATGTAATGCTTAGAATTTTTAAAAACTATTCTCCAGTTCAAAATCTCTCAAATACTCAGCAGTTTAAGCTTCCTCTCAGTTATTGGCAGACAACATTTATAATTTTAAAACTATAGAGTCCGGTAAAAACAAAATAAAGTAGAATAAAACAAAATTTTTGCAATTTAAAAAAGCTATTTTTCTTTTGTAACACCAGCATTTCTGACCTCTTTTTTTTCATAGACCAATGACTATTGTTTTCTAGAACACTGAGAAGTGCTGAGTTCGCAGAAGCTTTGTTTAGATCTTTAAACTTTGTCTCAGTTGAACTAGAAAGAATTGAGGGGAGGGTCACTGCTGCTCTCTGGGGT
>CAUYQG010036790.1:0-56414 GCA_963574415.1 Tarsius wallacei | reverse complement strand
TCAGCCTTCCGAGTTGCTGGAACTCCAGGCGCGCGCTATCACGCCCGGCTGACTTTTTGATTTATTGTAGAGGTGAGGTCTCGCCAAGTTGCCCAGGTGGGTCTCGAACCCACGGGCTCAGGCAATCCACTCACCTCAGCCTCCCAAAGGCGCGGGATTACAGGCTGAGCCACCAAGCCCGGCTGGCATTTTCTTATGGGTGAAAAACTATCAAAAGTCTTCCATTTAGCCAGGGACTTGATATATGGAAATAATATTTACTTTACCATTTTCCTAAATCACTTTTCCTGGTTTGAATTTCAGAATAAAAGGAAGAAAAAGAAAGGAAGGAAGAACGCAAGCAAGCCAACCTTAGAAGTCAGGAGATTTTTTTGATCTTTATTAGACTATGATATTGAAATGGCAGGAGATTTTCTGAACAGGTGCCACAAATTCTGAAAAGTGATCAGCACACAATAGGTCAATGGCACTCCCAGGATGGTGGCAAAGCCCTAATGAAGCTTTCTAAACATAAGTATTTACGAACAGTTAAGTTTTAAACAAAAAATTGTGTCATTTTTTACTTTGGTCTGTTGGTTATGGGATGATGGTCCTTAACCCATGTTTGAAAGAACTTCTTGTTACAGAACAGTACTTAAAATGTTTCAAGAAATTAAGCCCAGCATCTTCCTTTGGCAGACATATTTTGCATGTTAACATTATAGCAGCCACACAAAAAAAACTCTGTCCTAAGCATCTTTGGGCCAACCTATCTTCTAAATAAATGATTTACGCATAGTCTATACACATACAGACAACCCCCCTTTGAAGCATCTTTGGGAGCACAAAAATAGACAGGAGATCATCACAAAGATACATCCAAGGATCCCTGTTCCCACAAGATTCAGTGGATTAATTCTAGGTGTGTTGATGGATAACTTACAAAGTGTCGACCTGAGTGGATGCAAGAGCCAGCAGGAGCTGCTGCCTTGCGGCTCCAACAGGGTTAACCAGCCATGCCAGCATGAACAATGGAAACCGGGCAGCTCTAAATAAAATGAGCTGAATATTTCATTCGGCCACTCAGCTGCCTGCTCCAATTGCCTCCTTTACTAAAATAAGAGCTTAATCTAAAGTGACAACAACATCAGTTTCTGTGTGCTCCAGTCACACTGAACATGACTTCCTTAACATAAACACTATTTACATGGACCGTCTGGATATAACAGGGAATCAGGAGCGTGCCCAGCTAAGACACAGGGTACAATGAAGGACGAGGAGCAGGCAGCTGAGAATTAACATCAGCAAATGAAAGCCTGACCCTCAGAGGGCATGTCCCTGATACGTTTTAAAATGAGAGAGCATTGCACCAGTAACCTTAGCCTTTGTAAAGACTATGCCATTTAAAATAAAATAGCACCTTTTCAGTTTAGACACTTAACCAAATGCATTATGTCTGACCCATTTTCCAACTTATGTGACACGAGAGGATGGATCCCTAGCTGCAATTATTAGAATCTTTCAAACAATTGCAACCAATAACCTCCCTCCTCAGACTCCTTCTCATAGCAGCATGCACTTCTTAGAGATAAAGAGGGCATTCCTTTCTGTGAGGGCAGGCCAGACAGAGATGTCAGGGGAGTGGGGGACAAGGTGTGACCCTTGAACCGAGGGCTTTGATGTCACTGCTAGCAGTGCCCAGGAAATCCAGGTTTGAAAGTGGTTTTCAGCTGGAGAGTTCTAGAAGATTAGAAGCAGGGGTGTGACAAGGCACCAGCCTGTCAGGGTCCACAAAATAACACACTTAAGTTATTTATTTCCAGCACCCTAGAATCAATATTAAGGTAGAAATAAATCCTGAGTATGCATTATTAGTGGTTTATTTTCATGAGGAGAGTGCTATCATATTGAGTATTTTCATTGTGCTGGCAACCTCTGGGAATTTTAAGGATCACAAAATATAGAAATATTTAACTTAGTTCTATTAGAATTATTGCCAGTTAATAGAAGCCAGTGAGTTTTCCACCAGCTTTGTAAATAAGGAAATCAAGGCTCAGAGAAGTTGCTCATATATTTGAAGCCACACAGCAATTCAGAGAGCAATAGGGAACTAATATGTACATTTTCACTCAATTACTTCTAATTCCATCAAATCACCACTTATGCTCTCATTTCTAAAATGGTTGTTCTCTTAAAATTTTCCTTGGTTGGGCCTTCTGATTTGTAGTTTCTGTGCTCCAGAGACTTAAGCCTGCTGGCAAAATGGTAGCTCTCTTTTATACAGGTCTGGGTTATCCACCTTTGTCCTCCAGACTCTGTGCCTGAGTAAATGCCCCTGTGGTGGCATATTTTAAATAAAGTTCTTATTCATGGAAGAAGAAGGGGACTGACCTTTTAAAACAAGTTGTTTTTCTAAGAAAGGTATAATAAGTGATGGGAAGAAAAACAGGAGAATCATCAATATCTAGCTGGCCTTCATAGAATACTCATTAATCAACAGCCATTTATTGAGAATCTATGAGATCATCAAGCATTGTGTTCTGGGAGAGAAATTGTCTCTGGCCTCTTGAAGCCTGCCTTCTAGTTAAAAGCTTTATCATAATTTGAAAAAAAGAAAGATAAAAGAGAAGTTAGAGTTCTTTTTATTGCAGAAAGTCAATAAGAATATCATGATTGTAAAAAAAAAATACCATTTTTGTTGTTTGAAATAACACCTTTCTACTGTGTTTTTATCTTCATTTTAACTTAAGGGGAAATATGAACAAGAAGACAGCCTTTTTTTCTCACCACTTATTGAACATTGATCAACTCTTTCAAGCATTATTCTAGGTTTGCTGCAAAAGAATTAAACATATTTCCTCCCAATCAGATAGGGATATAGACACTTGTACAAATATTACTTGTACGACTTGGTAAGTGCCTTAATAAGACAGGTACCCAATGCTTAGAGCAAAGGATAGGTGGGAATCACCACACCTATCCTGTGAGACAGCTTCAAAGAGCAAAGTTGACTCTTCCTTCAGCTTGGTCTGAATGGTCAGCAAATGTCAGCTGGGAATACAACACCAGTGGTAATGGGGCTTCTGCACAAATTAACCTTAAGAAGCAGCCTCTGCGCAGATGACTAAAATCTGTAAGATTTACCGAGGGCTATTAGGCAACCGATATGTACTTGGCACTTCTCTGTCCTATGTCTTGACTTCTCTTCTGCTACAATAAGGTTCTTGACCATCTTTTCTTTTTCCTTCTCAGGTGAGGGTGGGATTGCCTTCTTGTGGCGTGGTCCTGCTGCCTTGTGCCTCTTAGTACGAATGGGGCATGATTAGCCAGAGAGAGATGCAGTACTTTCCTTGTTGTATGTGATAAAACTCACTCTGAAGAATTTCAGGATTCTAAAATGTCCAGAATAGACCCAGGCAGTCTACTCAGTCTCTTCCATTTTTTTTCTGTCATCTTTCCTCTAATTAATTGACAGTGTGGTCAGGTCTCAGTTCTGAATACCATTGTGTATCATTAAGCCACTCATAGTTTTTTGGGTTTTTTTTTCCACTACAGCGTGTTTTACTAATATTTTGCCATCCTTATTTTGGTTTATATAGACCATTCTATGTAAAATTAATCATAAAAATCTTTCTTTTCTCCTTTGCTATTGTTATTTCAAATTTCTGGAGAAAGATGTATTGTCTTTGTTGTATTGTATATGTTGTATTTGGTCTTAACTTTTCCCTCTTCTTTGAATATGGGAAGTAAAGTTTCTTTGATGCTTAAATGGAAGATAGTGTTGTGTTATATTTTTTAAAGAACAGAAAAGTTTTGCCATTTCTTTGTTATTTCCACACTAAGCACTAGTTTTCATTGACAAGGACCATGTTTTAAACATAGCTCATCTATAGTATTATACATTTTATAAGTTTCTGCATAATCACTTAATGTTTTTATTGTTAAGTTTTCACAGCAAATGACTAGCACAAGAATCAACTTTACACATCTTGTTATTCAAATACCTAGTTGTTTGGGGTTGGGTGGTCGATTTACCACAGAAGATCCTGAAGCTGTTTATCCACCAAGCCCTTGCAAAAACTCTTTCTTATAATATTGGGTTGTCATTCTGTGATCTCCAACCCTGACTGGCCTGTAATTGTGTCCCAATGGCAAGACCACAACCCCAAAAGTCAGCATCATGATTTTGCAGCAGCTGTTGCTGCAGAAGGTAGATGCCGTGCAGTTATTGATGAGCTTGCTAATTTGTTTGGTAGACAGAATTTAGAATAAGGAACAGGATTTGTCTGTTAGCTGTCATCATCCATCAGCCCCAGGCTGCCCCAGGCAGTGGGTTTGTTTTTTGCCAGCTTCTAATTTTGCTGTATTTTTCCTTAGCTTCAATCTACTTTATTCATTTATTATAATTGGGAGAATGGTGGTTGAGATAGAAAAAAATATTTTTACCCCACACTCAAGATTGAAGGCTCTCATAGCTGCCATCATTTGATAACAGGGTTCAGACTGCACTGTTGATCTGTTGACTGATGGAGTTAGTGAATGAAGACTCTAGACACTCACATGGGGGCCCTAAGTAAGGCCCAGTGTGACTGGAGGACTTGCCAAAACTGTCCTTAGCCCTACATATTTCTCTCTGTCATCACCAAATCAGAATTTATATTATTAGATTTGTTCCTTTGGGGTACTCATACATTCATTTAAAAATTATTTTTTGAGTGCCCACTCTGTATTCAATATTATAGATGCCAAAAATATTCTGATAAACAGAACAGAGAAAAGCCCCTGCTCTGAAAGAGTTTAGATTCTAGGGGTAAAGATAGAAGAAATAAGACAATAAATATGCAATAGGTCAAGATAGAGATGAATCAAATGAAGGAAATAAAGGCTGGTAAGGAGTGAGGTTGGGGGTGTCAGTTTAGACAACGAGGTCAAGGAAAGTTCTTTGAGGAGATGATATCTGAGACTTCAGTGATAAGAGGCAAGTCGTGTGAAGATCTGTGAGGAGACTTTCAGGAGAGGAAATGGCAAAGATAAAGACCCAGAAGAGACACTGAGCTTGTTAAGTTCCAGGAACAGCAAAGTGGGGTAGTTAAAATAGCGGTGGTGGGAGAAGCATACAGGAGATGAAAGTGGAGAGGGAGGCAGAGTCGAATCAGTTGTATTTTAATCTAAAGTGTGGTGGGAAGCCGGTTGTAAGTTGGGGGGTGACTTGGTCAGATGCACATTTTATAAAGCTTACTGTGGCTACTGTGTGGTGAGCAGATATTGCGCGGGACAACAGGAGAAACAGGGAGATTGGTGACGAGTCCATGCAGTAGCCCAGAGAGAGGGGATTTTGGCTTGCACTAGAGTGACAGGAGTGGAGTAGATGATAAGTGGTCAGAGGGTATACATTTCATATGTTTTGAATAGTTCTAGCTGAGTGTGAGAGATGAGGAGAAGAAGACAGTCAAAGGTAGGACTTGAGTGCTTTGATTTCATGTGTGAAGTTGAGCGCACCCAAAGTTAACTCACAGGCATTTGGGGAAGGATAGAATGGGGTGAGATGGTTATTAACTTGAAGTTGTTTTTGAAGACCCACTGTTCGTAACATTTGAAGTAACCTTTAGAAGAAAAGTAGTGTCAGGAAATTCAAGATGAGTAAATGCTACCTTGAATGTAAAACAAAGGAAACGTTTATATTTTTAAATGTTATCTTGTAAAGAATTAGTAAAATCCTAGATTGTGTTATTATGCGGATCATTTCTGAACACTTAGAAAAAAAGTTGGTTTAACAGAAGCCAGTATGTGTTCTCAAGGTTCAAATCATGCAAAATTAGCTTACCTCTTTTAATAGGACTACTCTATTATCAGATATCATCATGATTTATAAAGGAGAGTTTTATAATATATCATGAAATTCTGACAAGTTAGAAGGGAAATTGATTTAGTTGACAGTGTGGAAATATGGATTAATAGTTGAAGAACTGTACTTAAAGAAGCTAGATTAGCATATTATAATCAATCTAAAGAGAAGTCTATAGTCAGGTACTAGCCTTTCAATTCATTGGATGATGATGATTTATATTATTATTGCTATTATTATTATTATTATTATTATTATTATTGACTCACTATGTTGCCCAGGTCTTGAATTCCTGACCTCAAGTGGCCTCCCACTACAGACCCTGAAATAGCCGGGATTATGTGCACAAGCCACTGCTCCTGACTATTAAAATTATTTTTATTAAGAACTTTGATGAAGGAAGAAAGAAGTTGAAGAAAGTAACATTTCACTTGCCATTTCTGGAAAGCACATACCTGTACTTGGTACTTTAATTCATTTTGTCTCATTTGGTGTTCAGAAAGTTGGTGGTAGGCTCGGTGTTGACCAAAACTTAGTGAGATGAAATTAAATAGTGATAAATAACTCTACATGCTATTTAAAAGTCAATTGGTCAATTACAGGTAGAGAATACTTGAATTAATATTCTATTTTCAAAATGTTCTTGTTGATTTTATGTTTCATATAAGTCAACAGTAAGATAGAGCTGCTAAAGCTGGAGGTGCTATCATCTTTTACATCATTAATAGTAGAAAGTGTCTATTACCAAGAAGTTATATCAGCTGATGAAATCTATACTGGTCAGTTCATATATGTCACATCTGGTAAAGTAATCTAAAAGACATTGGCAATTTAATGTCTAAAGTTGGTGAATTAGAGGATAAATAATCTAGAAAATGATAGTTCATACAAAGAAGCGTAGTTTATCCTGAAAAAGAGATTTTTTAAACAATCTTTAAAAAAGAATTGGCTTTTGAGTCAATCAGCATCTGGTAAAAAACAGGTGATGGCTTTCAATGAAATGATTTGAGAATTTAATAAAGGGAATAGCTATAAGAATCTAGACAGGGTTTAAAAACTAAGAGCCAAGTAAGATAATACTTCACACTCACTAGGATGGCTGCAATTTTAAAAAAGTCAGAAAATGACAAGTGTTCATGATAATCTGGAGAATTTAGAACACTTTGTACTTTGCTGATGGGAATGTAAAATGGACAGCTGTTTAAAAAGCAGTCTGGTGGCTCCTCAAAAGGTTAAACCTTTTGAGTTACCGTGTGATCCAGCAACTCCATTCTTAGGTATCTCCTCAAGAGAAAGGAAAACATATGTCTACACAAAAACTTATACACATGATAGTCAAAAAGTGGAAACAACCAAAATAGCCATCAACTGATAGAAAAATAAAATGTGGTATATCCATGCAATGGAATATTATTAGGCGATAAAAAGAAATGATGCATTGATACGTGCTCCAATATGGATGAACCTTGAAAACATTATGCTTAGTGAAAGATGCTAATCACAAGAGAATAATGCATGATTCCATTGATAGGAAATGGATATCCAGAGAACCAAATCTATAGGGACAGAAAGTAGATTAGTAGCTGCCTGGGGATGAGTGGTTTTCAAGAAATAGGGAGTGATTGCTAATGGGTATGTAAATTATTTTGGGGGTGATCCAATGGATTGTGGTGATGTTTGAACAGCTCTGTGACCATATTAAAAGCCATTAAGTTGTATACTCTAAATGAGTAAATTATATTATAAAAATTATACCTGTGTAAAATTATTATGAAGAAAACAAGCTGGCCTGTAATCCCAGCATTTTGGGAGGCCAAGGCAGGAGGATCAATTGAGACCAGGAGTTCCAGACCAGCCTGGGTAACAGAGAAAAACCCTCATCTCTACAAAAAAAGAAAAAAAAGTAGCCAGGTGTGATGGTGCCTGCTTGTAGTTCTAGCTACTTGGGAGGTCAAGACAGGAGGATCACTTGAGTCTCAAACTTGAATTTGAGAATGCAATGAGCCAAGATCACTCCACTGCACTCCAGTGTGGGTGACAGAGCAAGAACTTGTCTCAAAAAAAAGAGAAAAGAAAGAAAACAACCCAACAAGGATTAGATGAGGACTGTTATAGTACTCTAGAGATAATAATAGCAGAAAATTGTCATCTCTCTTGAGCCTGCAGGGACCAGGAAGTGGAACTATTTAGTAAGGCCCACCTGAATGAGAAGTCACCACTGTACTCCTAACAATCACCTGTAGGAAGGAGCTGTAGGAATACTTATACTGACCTCTCTCTTCCTCTGATCTCCTGCTGATGCTTCCCATTTTCAAAACCCAACCAGAAACCTGAAGTAAGGGTGTCTCTTGAAGTGGATCAGAAGCAGTCAATGTCCTAGGGTGAGCTGGGCTCTGAGTGTGAAGATAGTGATTCTGTGTCGCTCCAAAACTAAGACCTGTAGAGGAATATTAAAATTGAATGTGTTGCCTCAAAATGAAGTAAATTTTGGTCTCTGGAAATAGGGCAGGACAAAATCTGTAATGATAATTGTGAAATGACCTAGACGATTCCAGGTTTCAGTGAAGAATTGAATTAATTACCCCTGAAAGTTCCCTTGCAGCTCCAAGTTTCTGCCTCAACCTCTGGCACGTTGGCATCAATTGTATTATTATCATTTGGCTAGCTGCAATCTGAAAAACTCAAGGCTTGAGCTTTGGCTAACAGAACATCGAGTAGGTACATTTTGATGGGAATGAAAGAGCAAAGAGAATATTCTAAGTGTGGGCTGCTCACTTTGAGTTCAACCCCATGTGAGCAAATAAGTTGGACTTTACTGTGGCCAGAGACAGTCTGGGGAAAGAAGTGACAGAAGAAAAAGAAAGAAGCTTGTCATCAAAGAAGATGTAGGATTTGGAGAAATAAAATTTGCCTACTTAACAATTTAACTGATTATGTATATTAGCTCTACTTTCCTTTTTAGTTTAAAGTGACAGTAAAAAGACTTTAATATTCTGTCTAAGAAAATTATCATCATCTTTCATGAAAGATGTCAGAGAAGCTTGTGTCTCTTCTCTCCTGCATGTTTCACCAGGATGCCATCTCCTGGAGTGATGTGCGGAGGGCGGTAGACCCCCCTCCTCCTGTGGAATCTCCACTTGACTCTGTGCTGTGCCTCAGTCCTTTCACAGAGACAGACTCTACAGGGACGGGAAGAAAGTGATATGTGAGGAGGATGGAAAGGAAATTGCATGGCCATGTGAATTGGGAAGCTGCATTCAGCAACCCATGCGTTGCAGGCTACTTAACGTTGAAGACTTGCGAGAAGTTATTTGATGAGTTTTTTTGATTTTCTAAAATTGGTACTTCTACTTTGTGCCATGTTTTATATCCACTACATTAAATATATACCAGTATAATCATTTACATGGTCCTGTGCCAAAATACAAAAACGAAGATGCTCATTTACAAATGTGGACAATGTCCAAATAAACCACTGATATGCCCTGCCAACTTAAATGGATGTAGGATTTGGAAGAAATACTCAAGCCAAGCTTGTGGGAGTATACTTTCCTATTTATCTTTATTTCTGGACACTCAGATATATCTCATAAGTATTTGATTAAAGATTTCTTGGATTTTTTAAAAATGTCCTAATTCTTGTGCTTCGGTATTTTTAAGTTTTACTAGTAATTAAAGGCCAGTAGTTTAGACTACTTGATGTTTATTTCTACAAGTGCTATTTTAACCATCTTGCAACACAAATAAGTAGATTGTCAATTCACTTATGTATGGATGGCATTTCACTGATATAGGACATTGTAAAAATCTACTGTCCAGACAGGCATTCCTCAGGTATGTGACAAGTACTCAACAGTACAGATTTCTCAATTGTTGCCAATTCCATATACTTATGTGTATTATTTTAATCTTGACTGTTAGTTTTTTTGATTTCACAATGGAAGGAAAGCAATTTTCCTATTTACGAGTATTTTCATGAGGCATCTGGCTTTAGTGTAAAAAATAATTATGGATAACATAAGATTAATATTAGAATTAAATACATTTATATTGAAAACATATAAAATAACACACAGTTATATAGTTTAATATTAGAATTAAATACATTTATGTTGAAAATGTATAAAATAACACACACTTGGTATGTAGTATTATAAAAGTAAAGCGCATGACTTAGTACCTAATAGGGCTTAAAAAAAGACAGCTATGATGATGGTGATGATAGTGATGGTGATGGTAATGACATGAGGATGGTAATGATTTTAAAGTAGTAGGCAATTATCAAAGCCAATTTTATGGGGAAAGTTAGGTACAGTGAGTCCTCACTTAGCTTCATCAATAGTCTCTTAGAAACTGAGACTTTAAACAAAATAAGGTATATGGAAACCTATTTTTTTCCTCATCAACATTATAATGAAATGAAGTGAAAAACAGCATTACTCAAGGTTTGCCATACCGCGTTTTGCTTAAAGTTACAGCTTCCAAGAATCTATCAATGACGTTAAGACTTACCGTACTTAGTAAAAACTTTAAGACACTTAATCTTTTAAATTTATTTTTTAAATTCCAATAAATGTTAAAGATAAAGCATGAGACTTAAAACGTGCTCAGCATGAGGTCTCAACATACCCTTAGAAGCATGAGTGTAAATTTCTTTGCCATTTCTGGAAAAGTGTGAGACATACATATGCAGGGATGGCGCTACATAGTTGTTTCTCTGGATTATCTCAACTCTAGTCATACATTAAATCAGACCACAAACCCATGCCATTACTTTAGTATTACCAGAGTCCCCCTTTGTCTGTGGGGGGATATATTTCAAGACCCCAGTTGGTGCCTGAACCTTGGATAGTATCAAATCTTACATATACAAATTCTCCTGACGTACAGTGGGGTTATATTCCTATAAACCTATCATAAGTTAAAAATGTCATAAGTTGAAAATGCATTTAATACATCTAACCTACCAAACACCATAGCTTAGCTAACCTACCATAAATGTACTTAGAACACTTATATTAACCTATGGTTGAACAAAATCGCCTAACACAGAATTTATTTCATAATATAGCATTAAATATCTAATGTAGTTAATTCAATACTGTACAAAAGTGAAAGACAGAAAGATTTCACACCATTGTAAAGTCCCAAAATTGTAAATCAAATGATAATGAGTCAGGGACCATCTGCATTATGTTATTTTCCTATACATATATATTTTTGATAAAATTTAATTTATAAATTAGGCACAGAAAAAGATCAGTAATAATAACTAATAGTAAATAGAACAACTCTAACAATATACTGTAATAAATGTTATGTGAATGTGGTCTTTTTCTCTTTCTCTCAAAATATCCTGTTGTACTATACTCACCCTTCCTCCAGTGATGATGTGAAATGATAAATTGATGAACTGAAGTGAGGGGAATGTCATGGGCATTGTTATGTAGATGGTTGACCTTCTGTATTCTTGAATCTGTGTAACCATCCCTTGCTTGCAGTAGGTGGCGTGGTGTCTGTCATGTCAAGGGATGCCTTGCTGAAGACTTCATGTAGGCTCGATGCTTTGTGGTGCAACACATTGCCACAAATAAAAACTCATTTCTGTTCCTGTCTTCCACCCACACATTTAAGCCTTCTCCACCTTAGCTAAGCACTTATCATGCACCAAAGCCATAACTTTTGTTGTTTGAGGTGCAGCAGCAAAACTAGCACACATTTCTTTTTCTTTTGTCACCATTTCACACATAGAAGATCTGTTCTTACTGTAGATCTTAACAACTTCAGTGTATGATGTTTTTTCTTTCCTTATTAAGGCAAGAACTGTTACCTTTTTGCTTAAAGGAGGCACTTTATGGCTCCTCTTTGGGATATCTGAATTGCTAGCATCACTACTTTTGTGCTTTGGGGCCATTATTAAGCAAAATAAGGGTTCTTTGAACACAAGCCTTGCTATACTCTACCAATGGATCTGGTAACTGAGCCAGCTACTAGGTGACTCACAGGTGAGTAGAACACATAGCAGGGACAAGCTAGACAAAGGGAGGATTCATCATGCTACTCAGAATGGCCCACAACTTAAAACTTATAAATTGTTTATTTCTGGAATTTTTCATTGTATAGTTTTGGACCCTGGTTGACCGTGGATAATTAAAACCGTAGAAAGCAAAACGGCAGATAAGAAGAGACCATTGTAATGATAAGCATGGACAGCATGAATTTACTGCTTATGATTGATGAGTATATGATTGGGTTTAATGAATTGTCTCTATTGAAAACAAATGACCATATAAAGATTTCTGTATTTCTTTAAGGACCGCTATCAAAGGCACTGCCAATTCTGCTGTATTTTTAAAATACTTTTTGAAACCAGCCAATTTTAGTGGGCAGAGCTAGGAAAAAATGTCATTTGGTGGTATCAGCTTCTTGTGCATTGCAACCTCTCCCCTAAACTCCAGACACACATATCCAGATGACCACCTGGCAGCTCTGCTTGACATGTGTAAAACTGAGTTCTGATGTGACACTTGCTTCCACCGAAGTCTTCCCCCTGTTCAGCTATAGGCAAATTTATTCTTCCCATTGCTTACAACCAAAACCTCATCTTCATCCTTAATGCCTCTCTTTTGCTTATACTCCACATTTAGCTCATCAGCAAAATTGCCTTCAAAATAGTTCCAGAATTGGACCACCTCTCATCACCAATATTTTGAGCCTGGCCAAGCCACCATCATTTCACATTGTGGCTGTAGGCTCCTAACTGGACTTCTCCTGCCCTTATGCTCCTTCAGCTTTCTTACATATAACAACCTGGTGAGTGTTTGAATTGTAAATCAGATTAGTCAGATTATGTTGTCAGCTGCCAATGGCTTCCTACCTCTGGGGATTCCTTGCCATGACCCTGGAGGAGCAGAGTCAGCCCTCATCCCCTCTCCTTGCTGACTTCCTCTTCCATCATTTTCCTTGTTGCTCATTGCTCACTCTGCACTACCGAAGTGCTGATTGCTCGTTCTCTTCTTAGGCCCTTTGCTCTCCTGCAGAGTTCCCTGGGCCTCTGGTGTGCTTTGCTTCGATAACCACATGACTCATTCTAACACTTTCTTCAGGTCTTGACTCAAATGGTACCTTCTCTGTGAGGCCTTCCTTTCTCCCTCTCTTAAAATTTCATCTAACTTTCCCTTAAATACTTGCGATTCCTCCTCACCTTTATTTTTCTCTTTAGCACTTTCCTAATGAACGCAGTATAATATGTATTCATTTGCTTTGCTTATTGTTGGTCTCCCTGAGTAGAATATTAGTTACATGAGGGCAAGGAGTTTGGTCTGTTTTGTTTACTGCTCTATCTATAGAGTCCATGATAGTTCCTGGCAAATGGAGACATTCAATAAATATTTGTTGACTAAAAGAATAATCCAAGACCAATTTTGGCTGATGTTCTGTATTTATGGCCAGAGAAGTCATAAATAATGCACATTGTTTTCTTCCTGAATTCCATTTAGGCAGTTTCGGGGTTAAAGTTGAATTTTTAGTAGGTTATTTTTAGAATTAATTCCTGCTCTCCCTGAAGTATTTGTCTTCTATGGTACATCTATCACATCCCTGTTCATGAACCACAAGTCTTTTGAATTTATTTATTCAACTTCTTTGAACACCAAACTATGTGCAAGTTACTGTATGAGGCTCATAAGAGCCATGACATACGTTTTTAAAGACCCTTCCAACTTAGTAAGGCAATACTAGCAAATAATCCACATAGAAGGGTAATTTTCAAATATTAAAAGAGGACCATTTAAGGAGACATTCATAGAATACTAACTGAGATTTTTTAGAAAAATATACTCTTATCCCATCCACTGGCTGTAAGGTGGGAATACATGACTTGGGTATCTTAAAAAAGATTTTACTTGTGACATCATTAATCCACACAACCACTCATTAAGAACTATTGATGTAACAGATGTGTGTATATGTATTGTGCTTTCAGACAAACAAACCTTCTACCTTATTTATCAGGGCCTGCCTAGTACAATCTCACTGTATAGTTTAAAGTTCACTAATTTAAAAAAGCATTACCATCTATCAACTTTGGGGTAAGAATCCAAATTAATATTAAATGTAAACATACATATTTAAATCATACTTATTTCCTCATTATGAAACTGGGTGTTCTCCTTTTTCAGTTGTTTTGATTTGCAGCAGTGTCTGGCTTCTCTGACATTTGTCATGGCCAGACTGTCCCTTAGCCGTTTGCCACTGAATAGGCATTTGTGTACCTCCCAAGATAAGGTTCTCACACCAGTACCTCATGACTTCCACAGGCAGCACTGCTTTTGTATGTTCTATTTGGGATTGCCCTCAAGTAAAGATTACACCAGTGCAAAATCTTCAGACTTAATTTGCTGTATTCTGCCCCATACATATCCCCCTTGGAGGTTTTACTTATTTGATTCAGATTTGGGTGGAAATTTAAGAGACTTCTCTTTCTGATGAGTTGCCTGTTGCTGACCACACTAAGAAGTAAAAACTCTAATTTTGTTTTTCTCACTTATATAAACCATGCTGAAAATGATTTGATATGACCATCATTTTGATTTTAGCAATCAGATACCTCAGTTTTCCTCAGTTTACTGTCTTCCATGCTTTGCCTTCCTTTTAAAAAATATGTCAAGAACACTGAGACAATTAAAAATACTTATCCTTGAAAATAAAAGCAACATGAGTCTCAGTCTGGGGATGAGGTTTATCTCTGGGTTCTATGAGTTAGATGCACACTAATTTACTAGTGCTGGAACCAAATGGGTTGAAAATCCTTGTTTTCCCACCAGATGGGTTATTTTAAAATATCACAAAACTTCTGAGGTTATTTACATTACAAATGTGCTTCTTCACACACATCAAGAATTGAGTACCATGTTTTGACAGTAACTCCTTTATGAAATTATATGTTGCGCAAGTGGAGTAAAATTCAAGTCATTCTCTAGGGAGCAGGCTTATGAATCTGGATGAGGTCACACCTCTTTAAAGATGCAGTTTGATAATCCGACATCAAAACAAAGGAATTCTGTTAATCCTCTCACAAAAGTGCAAATTGCTAATCAGATCCCTGGGCTGGGCTGGCAGCTTGGTAAACAATGAGCTTGGCAGAAGAGCAACTTTGGGCGGATAGATAGCTGAGAAGCTTGGGGTACCAACTTTGCCCCTATGTTAGCCCAGTTGGGTCTGTTGTTTCGAAACAATTACGTGTGTCAATGGAGGTGGTTCTTGCAGTTATTGTGTTCTTGTGCTTTTCTCCCTCCATGTTAATGATGATGCAAATCAATCTTCCTGTCTTTCATTTCACTTTGCTGGTGTATAGGCTACTATGCCCCTATATTCTTTTCACTTGGATGCATGTGTCTTTTGAATTTTCATTACACATTCCTCTACAAGCCTAGAGGGTTTTCCTTCCTTCCCATAAATAGTATGGTGGCATTTGAAAAAGGAAGAATAGATCCTAACCTAACTGAAAAGCAGAATCTTCTGGAAGGTACACTTATTAGGATTCTTTATTATTATTTTTTTGGAAGTGATAAAAACCCAACTTGAGGGAGCTTAAGAAAAAGGCCTGGAATTTGCTGAATACAAGAATAGAAGGAAGGCTAATAACCAAGAAGGGGAAGGACAGGGATGTGGATGGGCCTCAGGAACAGTTGGAACTAGGGAGTCACACTCTGTCAGGGCTTAATCCCTTGCTCTTGTCTCCATGTTACTTTGAATATCAGCTTTACCCTTGCTGCAATGGAGATTTCTCATTATAGGAGGAAATGTCACCATTGGTGACAGCACTGGAATTTTATAGGACACTGCTTTCTTTATTCTTCTTAAATCAAATATCTCAGGGAAGGACTCTGATTGGCTTATATTAGATCAGGTGCTTGTTCTGGACTAATCAGCCATTTGTATATAACCTCATATTTGTCAGAGCATAGAAGGTACTTGTTATTTGCTATGTTCTGTCTTCTTCAGACTTCTTGAAATATGACACCATCCTGAAACATTCTAACAGTTGATGTGTTAGCATGTATAGTTGTTTTACCCATCTCAACACCACATTTTTTTTTAACTTTCACTCTATTTGACTCTCTTGGCATTTCCAACTTTCACTCAAACATGACTAAGAGTTAATTTGAAAGTAAGAAATACAATTTCTTCATTTTACAAGGGGCTCTCATTAAGAGAGTGCACTATTTTGAATGCTTCCAGCTAATTTGCTGTCTCCTATGAAGAGAGTGTTCATACATTATTTGGGTGCAGTATTTGTTGGAAAAAAGCAAGCATTATAGTTTTGATGGTGGGGCCACATTGCAATGGGTAAGAGCATGTACTTTTGCAGTATGGGCTGCAGTTGGCATATTGGTCTCCAGTTAGATGAATGATGTGAGACATGAAAAAATCTATCTGTAAGAGGGGAAATGGGTCCAACATAGAGGTTTGGGGCAGAGGATGGTTGGCCCAGTGGGGCCATGTTACCCACAGCCAAAGCTTTCTGAATAAGAGTACTGTCTTTTTAAAAGCAACAGGGGGTGAGGATTGAGGGAGTGCTCACAGCGGTAAGTATAACACAGCTGTGCTCTGTTTATGCTTCGGCTACAATAAAAAAGCTATAAAATGTGAGATGTCATAGCTCCACTTTGCTTTATTTATACTATTTCCTCTGAGCTCTGTCACACTGCACATTCATCTGCTAAGTTGCAGCAAGAATGGAGATTAAAATATCACAGCTCAAAATAGGAGTCAAGCGGAAGGAGATTCATCATAGCCCTATTAAAAATATGTAAATATGGGAATGAAGTCATTTTAAAGCTATACAGCGCTCCTCCTTTATGAGTTAAGATCCCTTGAGCAAGTGGTGGGCCCTGCCAAGGACAGAGCTAGGGGACTTGCTCTCTATTTCTTCCACAATGGCAATCCTTTTAAGATTAAAGACTGTTTGAATTGCAAATTATATATGTTTTTCTATAATCAGAACCAAGTTAATAATGACAAGTAATCTGATGCAAAACAGGGAAAAGAAGTGTTGGGAATAAAAGTTGTATATTGTTCACTTGATTGAATTTTTCAAATTGATATATGAAATCTTTTTTACCTCAGTTATTAATGCAATTAGAGAAACCTTGAAAAGTATCCTTGGAGGGGAAAGTTCCAAGAAAGAAACTGAGACTCCGAGACATGATCTAGCTTTGCGGAGTCCAACTACCAATGATGACGCTAAGACTGGAAGCCAGGAGCTCGACCTAGAACTTGGCCAGTAAAACTACTTCCTTTAGCGTTTTCATATCTCTAGTTCTGACAAAAATTTATTAACTCAGTCGTCTAGATGGCGTGCTTAGGAGAGTAAAGAATAGAGTTTTTAGATGAAAAATCTGGCATATCTCAAATGCTATTAACAAGGCTTTTATGCTCTCTTTGCTGTGCTGTTGAGTGGCTCTTAATCTTTTGACCTTATTTTCCAAATGTGCTATTGCCATTGTAGTAATAATAAAGACCAACACTCATTAAGTGCTTACTAGGTCCCAGCGATGGTTCTGTGTGTCTGATATGTGTTAATTTTTTTAATCCTCACAACAACCCTATGTAGTAGGTATTATTTCTCACATTTTGCAAATATGGAAACTAAGGCCTAAGATCACACAAGTAGCAAGTGACAACAGAAATTCAAACCAAGCTGACTAATCAGAGCCTGCATTCTCAACCACTGTTGTCTTTCCACAAGTATGTGTTAGGAACACAGTAGAAGGAGCACTGCACTGGCAAAGAGGAGATGTGGGTTCCAGGTACGGTCCTGCCGCTACCCTTAAAGAACTAATTTTCCTCATCTGTAGAATAGTATCAGTAAATGATTAGGTCCTTTCCAACTTGAGCTGTGCCTGCATTTAGGTATTGCTGCTTCATGAAAATAAATTTTCAGTAACTTTCTCGGCATCCTTATTGAGCTTTAGTTTCAGAAATGGTTCTGTTACATATTTCTAATATATCGTGATTCTATCATGTCTTTTGTCATATGCTTTTTGCTGTGTTTGAATTACATTCTTTTGGATGCAATTAGTAGAGGGAGGAGAGGTAGCTGAAGACTTTCTAGCTATGTGAACACTTCTAGAATTGTGAACTTGGGCATAGTTCTTAATCTCTCTGTGCCAGTTTTCTCATCTATAAAATGAATATGATAAAAGTACCTCTCCTGTAGGATTGATCTGAGAATTAAGCCACATAGTACATGTAAAGCATTTAGCACAGTGCCTACTCATAGTAACTACTATAAAATTTCAAAGTGTTTGCTGTTATGATTATTATTGATCACCCGAGTCTCATGTAGTATCTCTGTCTCTCGCTCCTTGAGCTACCAATTCTTCTACCATGGTTGGCAAATCAGTTAACTTTTTTGTGCCTGTATTCATGAATTTGAAAGATTAAGGTGTGATCAGAAGTTACCATCTACTTGAAGTAGAAATATTACAGAAGATGGAACTTTAGAAGTTGTGTAGGCCGTCTTTAATGTGTTGACAGATCAAGTGACATGTCCAAGAACACTCAGATAGCTGGTAGGGCACAGAGAGGAAGCCCACAGATCCCAACCACAGTTTCCAGCATAACACTGTTACCACCGTGGGTACCCTGCTACTCCCTTGTGAGATAGAAAGTGTGAAAGTTCTTAGAATCTGAAAAAGGAACCACAATTACATTTTAAAAGTTTGAATTAGGCAAGTTGCCGGAGTATCTCAGATTTATTGCAATTTAAGATTTGAGACCATGTATCTTTTTGGCAGACTTCACAAGAGGATGCTAGGAAGTACGCTTTAGGCTGGCAGAGGAGTACAAGTGGTCATCTTTCTTATTGACTCATAGGAAATTGGTATTCTTGATTCCTTTTGTGTGTTGAGTGAGGTAACGTGTAATTTTCAATAGCATGGGAAGAAGTGGATCTGATATATTTAGAGAAGGTGAAAAAAAAGTTTTTTTTTTTAAAAAAAACAATGGTTGGAGTAATTTAAGTAGGAAAATATTTGATAAATTATTGCAATAATTTTTGAGACAACAATCTAATGGAGCCAAAATTTATCTACTTTTACCCCAATATACAAAGAAAAATAGAGCTGTTTCCATAATCTATTCTTGCTCCTGAGCCCCCACCCTACTGGGAAGGTTGAAAGGGAGTAAAAAGTGAACACAGAATAACAACTCAGTGTCAAATCAGCCCCCTCTGTTTGTTGGTTTCACCATTTTCTTCTCCAGGTCCAGGACTAGCATGGGGTAAGTGAGGATCCTCAGATGCAAAATGAACAGAGGCACCACTGTCAGATGCCAGCCCTGAGAGTGATGCCTCCTTACACTGTGTGCCCTCTCACATACCTGGCAAACCTCATCCTGGTGCTAGCCTTGCCCGTGTCGCAACTAAAGAAATCATCTTTGGGGGAGTCTGTGTCAGTGTGTGAGGGCGGGGAATGTGGACTTTCACATTCATGCCCACCTGTCGTTGGGTTGACCTTTGTCTTTCCTGGCTTCTGCACTCTAATCTTGTCTCTACCCCAGGAGGTCTGTGTCCTTGTTGAATCTGCTGCTGATGTCATTGACCCCACCTGGACTTTGAGCCAGTGCAAATGCTGTTGACCTACCATTGTCTTTGGACTTGAGGTCCCTCTTCTTAGCCCCATCCCAGGGCTTTCCTGATCTTGCTTTGTGCTGTGCATGCATTTGTGTGTGTTGAGGTGGAGAAAAATGGCACAGAGATAGGACTTTTCAGGTTCCCTGCACATGCTCACCACCTGTGAGGAATAAATAACCAATTTTAACTCAGCCTATCAAGACATTTTCTTTCATCAGTGGTTTTTTTTCTCCCTCACCTGGTTAGATGGATACAAGGCTAAACCACTCCCTCCTCCATTGTCCCCCAACAAGTAATGCTCACAAAAGAGGACTGTAAGTCCATAGGGCCTTGGACTCCTTCATCTGGCTGACATACTTGGAAGCTAAATAAGAAGCAAGCCTTGACCCTGCCTCTGAGAGCTCCATTCTACCACTGCCTCTTTCTTTGCCCAGAATGCTCTTCTTTCCAGGATCCACCTTTTGCTTTTGTTTTGTAAAGGGAATGTCTTGGAAACCTTTACTGCTTTTTACTCTCAAATTCTGTCATTCAAGATTGTTAACTCACTAAGATTTCCAAAGGTTAGCTCTGAAACTCAAAACTGATTAGTGGCCCACTTGTTCTAGATGGTAGTCAAATTCCTCCTGAAAAGATAAAGGACATTGATCTAGGGACCAGGGATGAGTGACAGTAAGAAGAAGACCTGTGAGATATAGAAAGACACCTGAAAGTATTTCAGAAAGTAACATATCTGTTACAGGTGGCAATCACCTTAATTTTAAAAAATAAATAATTTCAATATGTATTTAGTCATCATTTAGTCATCATTTGTCAAGCTGCATAAACTACAGAATGATTATAACAACATTTTATTCCCTTTCTATTTAGTAGTAAATTAATTCCAAGTACCACATACTTTGGTTTATATATGACTATATAATAGCAATTTTCTACAATAGACTAATAAATTATTAGATAATAAATTTATATTTTATGTTAACCACTTAAATACTTGAGACATTGGAAGATTATTTTAAAATACCAAGGTCATAGTTATATATATGAGAACAAAATATTGTTTTCACTTTGACTTTGAATTTGCTAATGTTCTTGTACTTAAAAATCGGTATATAGCTATTAATTATTTAAATATAAGTATTCCATTTTATTGCTCCTCCCCCACAAACATGGAAGGAAATACAAAATATTATTCTAAGTTGTGGATAAAAATATGTGTTTGATTTTAGGTGGAGAATCTACCTAGCATGCTAATGTCTTTGTGAGTATCCTCATTTAACTGATTTCCAGTCTGCATGCTATAATGTCTACTCTGGGCCAGACCACCAGGAGATCATAATTAAGATCATGAGTGCAGGGACAAGGAGGAATTACCACCACAGCATAGCTAAAATGTGTTGGGTACCACAGGCTATTTTGTGGATTACTACTGTTAATGTAGAATGCTCTCCCTTCACTATGTATTATCCTGTATCTTTTACCCTGCAGGAGGGATGAGGTCCAAGTTTAGTTTGTCCTAAGAGGATCTACTCATTCATGACCACTTATTGACTCTAGGAATTTGGGATGCACATGCCTCCTGAATTATCTCCCTATATTCTGTTTACAGAAGAAGCAGACATGCAATGCCATGCAATTTTAATACAATATGATCAATTTGGTTATATGATTAGGTACAGTGTTTTATAGGAACATAGAGAAGGGACACCTCATTTTTCCTGAGTGAGTCAGAGGGCTTCTCAGATAAGTGAAGGCTGAGTTAACTTAAAAATTAGTCATGGTCTTCCAATTTTTCAAGATAGGAAATACATTTTTGAGAGAGCAAAGCTCAGTGAAGAGTAGGACTGTATCTATCTTAGTCACCATTGTATTTCTATCATGTAACACAGAATTTAGCATATTGTACACACTTAAATGTGCATCAATGAACAAATGACTTTATCTTGAAGACCATTGAAATTGGTGATTGGAGCAGGGATGCAATATAAGATTTATGTTTTGTAAAAAATAATACGGTAGCATGGCAGTACATGACTAAAAAGGGGGTGAGATAGGAAGTAACTTTAGTAACATATTCTAAATATGGTCTACAGCCACTCCTGGAGGAGATTCCTTTTAAATGATCCCCAGCCTCACTCCAAATACTTAGAGGTTCTGTGTACTCTGTGCTGCACATATGGTAATTTTTCAAGTTTGTTTCAAGGAGGAACAATCATTGCATACTTTCACTTTTTAAAAAGACCTAAGAAAAGTTGGGAATAATTCACTGTATATTTTAGAGTTGCCTTCTCAATGCCATAAAGGAGATAGTTGAGTTTTTCAAATTACGTCTTGTATAGGCAAGAAACATAGCACAGTTCTTTGTTTTGTATTTCTTCCTCTGAGTGGATCCATGAATTCTCAGTATTGAGAATAGTAATCTGGGGTCTGTATGGTAGCCCATCACTGATTCTTGTTTTCAGAGAGGAAGACTGAAGAGAAGTCAAGAAAAGTCTTGCAGAATCCTGTGTTCCTGTGTAACACATTATCACAAATTTAGTGCCTTAACACAATGCCCATTTATTATTGCCCAGACTGACTGGGTTTTCTGCTTAGGGTATCATGAGGCCGAAATCAAGGTTGGCCAGGCTCAGTTCTTGTCTGTAGTTCTGGGGAAAAATCTACTTCCAAACTCATTCTTGTTGTTGGCAGAATTCAGCTCTTTGTGGTTGCAGAACTGATGTTCTTGCTTCCTTGCTGGCTATCAGATAAGTGTTGCCCATAGCTCCCAGAGGCTACCTAGAGTCTCTGCCAAATGACCCCTTCTATCTGAAAACATCAATGAAGTGTCAGATCTTTCTTATGCTTTAAATCTCCATCTTTCTCTGCCTTTGATGTCTAGACTAAGATTTAAAAGGCATACGTGATTATGTTAGGCCCACTCCTAAAGTCTTAAAGTAGAATGTTTTATATAATATCTATTCATGAAATAAAATCTATGATATTCTCCTTCCTAGGAAATATGAAGAGCATATTCACCAGTTGGGGGTAGAGGTCTTGGGGGCTAGGTTACTATTTAGCCTACCAAATTGTTATTTCTAAATAATAATAATAATAATAATAATAACAACAACAACAAGGTTGTAAACAATCTCTTGTATAGAACAACCATACTACTTAGAAGAAACATAGGAAATATGTGATTTAATTAATATTTTGCTTGAAAACCACTAGATGTTGTATACCTAACCCTGACTTGTACCCCATATCTTTACAATAAAAAAGAAAAGAAAATGAATGAAAAAAAAGAAAACTACTAGATCTTTTAATAGAGTTACTTTTCTAGCATTTAACCCTGACAGATCTACTATTACTAATCTCTATAAATTTGTCTTGGGTGTGATTCATTCACTTTTAAATATTACTACAATTCACATTGCCAAAACAAAGCAAAACAAAACAAAACAAAAACCCCAAAACCAATTCTGTATCTATCATTGGAAATGGGAAAGGGTGACTTTTACAGTTTGTGCAAGAAAGAATAAACAATGGCATTTAATCTATACATGAATACCATCAAATCAAAGTGAGTTTTAATAGTGAGGTCTTTGTTAAGGTCATTTGAACGGGAAAGTAAGCTATCTTTCAAAGCTTTTTGGACTTTTTTAGCTTAAAGGGGGAAGGTGGGAGAGTTTAACCAACTGTACAATTATCCAATGGCAAAATTAGAGGGAGCCAGTTCTTCACACAAGACTATCCTCACTTCTGACACCAATTTCAAGTTTGTGGGGAGTCCCCAAAATCATCCTCAGGTTCCGTAATTTGCTTAAAAGACTCACAGAACTTACTGAGAGCTGTTATACTCACAGTTACAGTTTATTACAGGAAAAGAATACAGATTAAAATCAACAAAGAGAAGAAATCCATAAGGCAGAGTCTGGGGAATTACCAGACACAGACCTGCTGTTGTCCTTTCCAATGGAGTCAGAATATATTACTTTCCTGGCATTGATGTGTGACAGTAGACACAGAACATTGTCAACCAGGGAAACTCACTTGAGCCTTTGGTGTCCAAAGTTTTTATTGAAACTTGACCACATACCGTCCACATGGCTGACCTTTAGTCCCCAGACCCTTTTGGATATCGGTGTTTGGCTGATGCTTTTGGTTTCCAGTCCCTTCTAGAGGCAAAACTGTTGCCAAACCTCCCATCATAAACCACATTGTGAGGTTGGTGACTAGAGTCTTCAGGCAAACACAGACATTTTCATGACTTTTTGAGTTCCAGGAAATTGCCTTCTAGTACCCAAAGGCAAATGCTTATCTCTCTTTGGCCAAAGTTAATTCTTCATTACACTAATTGGGAGGGAAGAAAAGAGGAAGACAGTATACTCTGTGTCAGTGTGTATGTTATACTGTGTGTCAGTGAGTATGTAAGCATTGTTTTCCATACTTTTATCTTTTGTTATTAGAAAGATGTTATAATTGTCTTTATTTTACAGACATATGAATTTAGCGAGATTAAGTAATTTATTAAAGACCATGTAAGCAGTAAATGGCAGAACCAAAATTTGGGCCTCTCTTAGACTAACTTCAAAGGACATGATCTCAAACACTTCACTGTGTTGCTTCCGTCAAAACCAAAATACTATAATAATTGTAATGTAATAAGCATTTAGAAGCAATTATTCTTGAGAATTGAGTTTTCGAAATAAATTTGCCATTTAAATTTGTAAGACTGTGCACTGCTTTTTTAATAATGTAGGATAGAGAGGAAAAAGTGTTGATATATGGAATGGTTATTTCATTGAATTCATACCTGCCAAATGGATTCCAGTCAGCACTGTGTCATCTAATGAATGCAAATCCATTTATGGAGTGTGTGTTATATCCCAGGTGCTGTGCTGGCCATTGGTGACCCAAAGATGATGAAAAATATGGTCCTGCCCACAAGGAGTTAGCAATCCCCTGAGGTATGTACAATGTTTATTATTTTTTATATTGTGTTTGTGTCATGCAGAATACAGATAACAGAATATGCTAGAAATATTTTGCACACAAATTTTGCAAGCATTTGAAATAATTTTTTTGGACTAAATGCTCTAATGCTGAAGAAAATTGATAATTGGGAGATTGTTTTTCATGTAACAAAACCAAGTAGTTAAACTCTTCCAGGTTCAATTTTTGTAGATTTTGTAGTAATAGGATAGACTTTAAAAGTAAAACCATTTTTTTAAAAATGTCACTGAGACCTGTGGGTATTTCCTACACTTGTGTGTATTTGAAAGCAAATGACAGAAGAATAGGAATGCCATCAAAACACATCACACATAGCAACAGTGTACAATTCTTTTTCACATGTGTAACATTGACTATTCTGCTTATTATTCATTACACTAGTGATAATTGTTATTTTTTATCTTCTGCATCATTAATTCCTCTAACTGAGTAAAGTCTATACTGTGATAAAATAGGTCTACTTACTTATTAGTTAATGTTGACTTTTCCAAAATATGTGTTTTATTTGAGTCATAGTAATATTATATCATTGTTACACTAAACCATGCAGTATGCTAGGAATAGTCCTGAAAAACTAGATATAGTAAATAGAAATGAGAAATATTATATTCTGGGCAGGCACACTGGCTCACGCCTGTAATACCAACAGTTTAGGAAGCTGAGGCAGGAAGATGACTTGGCCCAGGAGTTTGAGACCAGCCTGGCAACATAGCGAGACCACATTTCTACACAAAATCAAACAACTTAGCTGGGCATGTGGCACAAACTTATAGTCCCAGCTACTCCAGAGACTGAGGCGGAAGGATTGCCTGAGCCCAGGAGGTTGAGGCTGTGATGAGCCATGATCGTGCCTCTCTGACCTCCAGCCTAGGAACAAAGACCCTGATTTTTATATATACGTATGTATATATTATATGGAATATTATATTCCAATGATGTTTTGTATATTTTATAGTTTACTATAGGAAAATGGAACTAGAAAATAAGATAAAAAATTTCAGTTGACCTTAATGTCCATTTGTTCATGGAGATGCTACACAACCCCAACAGCAATGTGTTTGGATGTATTTAACAAGTATATCAATATGATAACTAGATTAAATAAACATCATAACTGCTGAAGGTGCAGTACTGATCATTTTAAAATGTGAGCAAACCAGAAAAGAACATGGCTCTTTTCTTGGAAATATAATTTTAATTTTTAAAAGCATTTAATTACATAAGCCATATCCATCATTTTTGCGTAGATAAATGTTGTGGCAATTTTTTGAATGAACCTTTTGGTTCCCTAAAGAAATTACAGATACGCTATAAATTTACAAATGAAAGGCCATTCATCAGAGTTATAAATATGAGTGTTCCCGTGCTGATGCCTATGTAAACTTAAAGTGGTTTAATATCTATGGGCTTTTGTGTGTAGTTAGTACTGCAAAAGAATATAGATAGTGTCATGCTTACATGGTGTCATAACATTGGCAAAGTAGAGAGAACAACATGCGATATTTTTTGAATAGCATGGCATTTCTTTGAATTATTGCTGGCAACAGAGCATAAATCAACCTTAATGATGGATATTCCAAAGATGTTTATTAATCTATTCATTTAATTTAAAATGCTCACTCTTGGCATTTCTAGTTCAAAGGAAGTGGCGAGTGCTTCCAAACCCTAGCAGTTACTTTAGGGGCTCCATAATTATGTCAGCTAAGTCTGGTTGGAACTGAGACCAGAATGCATAAAAATCCTTTCCTACTAATCTCTGCTAAAGATAATTGTTTAACCAAAATATATTTTCTTGTGTGTGAATAAACAACATCTCAATTTGTTTTGTCATTAAATAAAATTTACTGTATGGCTCTCTATTCAAATCCTCAAATTCTAAAGCTTATTTTTCTTCCTCCTTTTTCTTTTTTCTTTTTACCTCCATCTTTTTCTTCCTCTCTTCCTCCTTAACAATATGTAATGAGATTAAAGGCAGGTAGGATGGATAGCAGTCAAGAGTACAGATAGGAGAATTTTTATTATATAGGAAAGGTCAGAGAAAGCCAGTAACAGCTAAGTGAAGAAGGAGTCAGCTAAGTAAATATTATGGAGTAGGATGCTATGAATGTGTGTACACATGCTAACTTCTGAACCAAAATAATGTAAATAGGACTCAATTTCTCTCCATCTCTCAGCTTCCACTAACAGCTTTGGTCTCTGGCATTATTGGGTAGCAAGATGGTGGCAGGAACTTTGCTTCAACTATAACCTCCTCTCAGGCTTCAGATCAAGCTGAAAAAGAATATCTCTTTCCCAGAAGCCCTATGGAATGTCTCTTTGGACTAATTCACTCTGATTAAATCACTGACTATCCTGTGCACCTTTCTGGGGAGCAGAGGGTAGAATCAGCTTTGCAATTTTCCATGGACTTGGCATTGGGTTTGTGTACCAGAGGGAAATTAGATACTGTTAGCAAAAAGAAGATGCATGAATGATAGCAAAAAAAGTGGTTCACTGCCAGAAAAATCACAATGGGTGCATAGATGTGAAATTTTTCATATAATTCCAGAAGGCTATGGATTTTCTAGCCATCCATAGTCTCTAGGTTAAGAAACTCTAAAAGTGACATTGAATCAATGCCTTCTGGAACAAACAACAAACAGTATTGATATCCATAGCCATCCAGGATGATGAGTTGTTACTGAAAGTATTTCCTGAATAAAGAGAAAAAACTAGTATAAAATAGAACTGGTAGTTTAATTGATAATATCAAATTAAGAATAAAAAACAGTTACATTGTTTGTTAGCTATAGTGGAACTGAGTGGTTTAGTGGGGGAGTGTTTTCTTATTTGCACAAAAAAGGCAATATCTTTTATTCAAGGTGAGAACTTTATACTGGCAATGTAAGATGTAAGAAGACTTACTTTTTTCTTTTTAAGTTTTCTAATGTTGACTCAACAGCTTTTATAGCTTTAGGAGCCCATGTCTATATGCATCCTAAATCTCTTCAAATTAGTTCAGTTAAAAAAAATGTATTAATCAGGTGCATGAAAGCAATTTGTAAAGGAAATAATTCTTGATAATTAGGCCAAATTGCCTGTTGATTTACTGATTTTTTTCTTTCTTAGTCATATTTTATTTTAGAATATGTTGATGAAATCAGTTCTTTTATATTTTTCCTTTCTTTCTTTCTTTCTTTTTTTATTTTTTTATGTATGTATTTATTTTAGTCAGGGCCTCACCCTGTGCCCAAGTTGGAGTGCAGTGGCATGATCACAGCTTATTCAGCTCTGACCTCCTGGGCTCTGGCAACCCTTGCGTCTTCGCTGGGACTATAGGCTTGTGCCACCACAACTGGTTAATTTTTTTTACAATTTGTTATAGAGATGAGGTCTCTATATGTTACCCAGGCTGGTTTATAATCCTCTTGCCTCAGCCTCTCAAACTGATGGGATTACAGGCATGAGCCACCATGCCTGGCCAGTTATTTTCTTAATAATTATTTTTAATTGAGAAATTTAGACAGAACTGGTACAAGTCAGTATATGGGTGCTTTTCAAATGCCTACATGGCGATTATTGATTTTTCATATTTGATATTGGGAAGAAAACCTTTTAATAAGATGAAGACTAGAGTAGCAATCACTGAGCTGGAAGCCATAATTATGTTTTATGTTTACATAGATTCCTCAGTTTATTGAGATAAAGAAGGAGTTAGCTTGGGATTTTAAGTTGCTTCCTTGAACATGACAGGAGATTTTCTTAGGTGAATCAAAATTTCACTCAAAAATGGGAAAGAATCCCATGTTTACTAGATATTTTCAAAGAATAAATACACAAGGTATACTGTGTCACCTTTTGTCTCTTTGCACAAAAACCCTCTGAATTTAACACTGTTCCTCATGAATGGATAAGCTTTTTAACCAAAACCTTCCATTTTTGACTAAAATGAATTCTTCCTACTCCTTGCTAAGTTTAATATCCCAAAGTTGTGAAGAAATACTTCATTTTCCCCCTACCAATTAATGTCACTGAAATACAGCTATTTTGAGGGATGACCACTTTTCAGAATAGTCTACAAAGGCCATGATGTATCTGACTATTCAGATTAATAGATTATTTTGAAAAAACCTCTTACCCCAAATTTCTGTTTACCACCAGTTCTTGCTTCAGTTGAGAATGGATCTCTGATCACCCCAAGTGTGTATAGTTTTTGTTTTGTTTTGCTTTCTAGATTACAACATATCTTCACATAGTGTCAATTATCCATGACTAGGAAACAGAAGGCAATTCATTCATTGAGAACTTGTTTACATTCCTTTTGTTTGTTTTCCAGTTTCAAGTTTAATTTTTTCTTTTACTGAGTCAGAGTCGCGCTCTGTCGTCCAGGCTGGAGTGCAGTGGCACACTCACGGCCTCTGCAGCTTTTACCTGCTGGCCTCAGGCAATCCTTCCACCTCAGCCTTCCAGGTAGCTGGAACTACAGGCGTGCGCCACCACACCCAGCTGATTTTTGATTTATTGTAGAGACGAGGTCTCATCAGGTTACCCAGGTTGGTCTCAAACCCCTGGACTCAGGAAATCCTCTTGCCTTGGTCTCCCAAAGTGCTGGGATTAAAGGCTGAGCCACCACGCCAGGTCTCAAATTTAATTTTAACCCAAATAGGGAATTACTTCTCTTCATAGTAATGTCAATCATCAATAGAGTTTTGGGGAAAAGTGAATTTTTCACCTAAATAAAGAATGAAGGGCCTGACATGGTAGCTCTCACCTGTAATCCCAACACTTTGGTAGGCCAAGGCAAGAGGATTGCTTGAGCTCAGGAGCCCAAGACTAGGCTGGGCAACATGGCGAGACCTCGTCTCTACAATTAAAAAAATAAATTAGCCAGGCTTGGTGATGCGACCTGTTGTCCCAGCTTGGAAGGCTGAGGTGGAAAGATTGCCTGAGCCCAGCAGGTAGAGGCTGTGGTGGCCATGAGTGCCACTGCACTTCAGCCTGGGCAACAGAATGAGACTCCAACCTAATAAATAAATAAATTAATTAATTAATTAAGCAACTTTATTCTTACATATAAGAAAAATTTTAAGTTACTCTTCAATTTTGACTAAAATAAATAAATGGATTTTTTAAGGTGGTGGAATTAAGTCAGGAAGAATATGTCATTCCTGTAATCCTTTCTAAACACAGAAGATAGGGGACCAAAATGCAGTAAAAGAAATCGAAGCTGTATTTTTCTTATATGATGTCCAGTTCAGCTGCATGGGTATGAGTTTTGGATAAGATTACATACTTTTACAAATATGGATTGTGAAAACATCTCCTATGATTAATTTTAAGTGCTTCTTAGGGCAAATAAAGAGTTTATTCCAGGACCCCGAAGTATAGATTTCTGAAGACCACTGCCTCTCTGACTAGGGTGGAAGCCAAGGAGTGAAGAGAGGGAGAAAATCCACATACATATTTGAGTTTTGCTTTAGAACTCTTGATAGCTTTGGTCACTGATTGGATTCTTCCCTAACTAGGTGTAAGAGAGACAAAGCAGCTAATCTAAATAATCTTTTCCAGGCTTTCTAAAAGTGCCTGCAGATGAAAACATGTCAGACTACTGGTCCAATAAGGGCCTGAAGGTTTTCTGTTTGTTTGTTTTAAATCCATTCTTTCCTGAGAAATAAAGAAAAGAAAACTTGAGGTTGATGACAGATTTGGGTTCCTGCCACATTCCCAGCTCGCTTCACAGACATCTCTCTACTTCAGAGGAAGTTAATATTTTCCAGAGATGTTCCATAGGTATTCTAAATCATACTTTAGACACCTGCTCCTATATATGGGTATGTTGTTCACCTAGGATGAATCAGAGGTGATTTTTTATTTTATTTTATTTTTTTAGTGTACTTCCTTTGAAAAACCTCATTAATCTCAGTGTGCAGAATTGGGGGAAAGTTGTGTTTTGTCAGTTGACACTGTTTAATGTAAATGATTTATGATTACTCCTTATGTATACATAATAGGCACTTTATAAATTGGATTGTCCTAGGAGTAACACGATACATAAATGTTATTGCTATAAATTCTACAGTTGGCTATATATTTTGTATCATGTAACCAGTGGGCTTATAAATGCTGACTATTTCAGCCTGCACTTTCTACTCAATATTGTAAATGGTGACTTAGGTGAGCCTAACTGAGATGTATACTGAGGCAATCAAACTGCAAAAGAACAGGACATGTTGGCACCTCCCCAGCATGGCTTCTGGCCATGTTCCTGTGGTGATGGCAGAAAAGAGAGAGTTGTGAGAGGAAAAACCGAAACTATATGAAACAAAAAAGAAGAATCTAAATTATTGTTTATTTTTTTGTCCGTAAAGTCAAGAGTCAAGTGAGAAAGGGGAAAAAAGAAACAGAGCAAACAGGAAAAAAGCATTAGTAAAACCAATTCATCCAAATTTTGTTAGATACCATTTTGCAGGTAGATTTTTAACATTAAAGTAACATTAAATAAGGATAAAGGTAATAATGGTTCTGTCATTATAAATATATTTTCATATCAATAAAGATTTTATATATTTTATTTAGTGTATAATAGAAATAACATTTGAATTTTTTTTTTACACTTTTGTGAATAAAATATTTGAAAAGTTGAATTTTGCAAATCACTTAATTCTACTAGCAGATCAAGACATTTTATTACATGTATAATGCTATTATACTAATATTCCTCATTTTTTACTATTCTGTCTTGGCTTATTGTGATTTTCTTTTGGAGATTTTGAAAGAACTTGAGAGAAAAATCTCTGAATAATTGGTCATTTTAGATCCTAGTAATTGTTAACTACCAAACTTATCTAAACTATTGAGTTAAAGAGGAAAGAGTAATGCCCATATAACTGACCAGCCAGGTTAATAACAATTTCTTGCTAATCCCTGTGTCAACTCCTTCCCTGTTCACACAGTTCGAGCGTCAGGGCTGATTTGAATTGTACTCTGCACTAATTCGTGTAATGGAGCACTGGACTGTGAAGAATTCTATTGTGTGTATAGTGTCATTCTGATAGTGATTTTATAATCTATTTTATAGGCTAAGTGTTCCAGTTGATTCCCTTTCCCCAAGCCCTCTTAAGTATTAATGTCTACACAATTGATCTGGTTACCCATGAAGTCAGTTCAAATCATCTGTTACAGTGGCTGAAAATACAAGATCAGTAATTTTAAAACCTAGAGGTTCCTGTCTTGTACAAAAGGACTCATTCTTAGCAGGAAATCCCCATGTGAAAAGATTATGGGACTGAAAGCACTCTGTGATTGTCTTGTAATAACAAACATTATTTCTTTGGCTGTGACAACGAAAGAAATATCTGAAGGTGCTCCTTATGACTTATGTAATATACTTTTAATTGTCATAATTTCTGGAGCTATCCTGGGGCATGCGTGGGAAAGAATAGACATATGCACATATCTCTATATTTGTAGGCACTATAGTCAAAACCCTTATTTGCCTAGCTGACTTAACTGCATAGTTGACTTACCCACCCTATCAAACTCTCGAGAGGAAATAGGTCAAATAGAAGCTGTAAAGCCAATGATCTTTTACAAAACAGTTACTTAAGAAGTTCTCAGTGACACTGTTCATCTTCTGGAAGGGAGATCACTCCAGTCCCTGCCCATCCCTGTGTCATCAACAGTAGTTCTGGATCCTTGGAGTAGAAGAAGAAAGCCTATTCTATACTGTTGCTGTTGTATCCTCAGGTAAGCCTTGATTGAAATTCCAGAGAGAGTGCTGTACCAGGCAGAATAGCCTGTGGGATTATTCTAGTGCTGACAGAGGTCTTTGCAAACCTCAGTTCACTTATCTTATAAATTTTAACCACCATTTAAAATTCTACTTTTCCCTACAGGAGGTTAAATTTAAATGCAAGACTATCTATCTATCTATCTATCTACCTATCTATTTATCTATCTACCTATCTATCATCTCTCTACACACACATCCATATATGTACATATATATGTAAACACATACATATGTAAAAATCTGAAAAAGCCTCACCACTGTTTGTTCACTGCAGAATACTTACAGTATATTACTTACTGAGGACTTTCTTCATGCCGAGTATTGTTCTTGGGCTTTTCTTATAATGTGTAATTAAAGCCTCTCAGAGCACCCCATGAAGCAAGTACTATTATTATACTTATTTTTCAGTTGAGGAACTTGAGATGGAGAGAAATTGAGTAACTTGCCATGGTTCAATAGCTAGTAAGAGGTGGAGCCAACATTCAAACCCAGGCAGAGTAACCCCAAGGCTGAGGCACACATTTTTCTAGGTTGATTTATGAGCACTATGCAGTGCTTCATGTATGAAAAGAATGCAGTGGGGCCATTATTTAGCAGGAAATAGAATTTGAGCTCTTTTTCTTGTAGTAATGGTCCCTATGTCTCCCTCTCTCTGACCCTGTTGTGACTAATGACAAATTTTTTTGAGATTACCAGTCAAAACTGAGTAGAATAGTCTATCTCATAGAAGAGAAAGGAATGTACTGGTTAATATGAGGATCTGACCTAAGACCTTGCTTTCACTATAACCACAGCAAACAAGCAAGCTAATGAACCATAGATGTTTAGTGTGTCATCAGCATCTTTCATTTTTGTCATCCTGGGTAGCCACCATCAAGAAGGATGGAATGCCCTCTATGAATATGTATTTAGTACTAGATACAGCAATTTATTCTTTTGAAGAGCACTTTATCATTTTGGTTTTGATAAATATACAAACAATAATCAGTAGTTAAGGGTTTCAGGCTAAAATGGATGCCATTATTAGTGACTGAACACTTTTCCTGTGAATTTCATGAGTATTACCCAGACTGGATCATTCTACACAGTGAGATATATATATATATATATATGTATATATATATATAATTTCTAGAAAAGCTCACTTTAAAAACCTCTTGTGCTATGTACCACTTGGCTCTCAGAACTGCAGTGGTCACTAATTTCCAAACTCTGAATATGTAAAATAAAGTACTCACAGGAAAAAACCTAGGAGGATGTATAGGTCAGAACATTTGTTTAAACTAATAACAAAATTAGCCTTTTTCAGTTCTAACTCCTTTTTTTTTCTGTCTATTTGCCTTGCTAATAAGGTTTACTCCTGTTCAGTTATCTAGTGCCATGAATTGTCTTCTTGTTGGATTTTCATTATAATTTGAGCAGACTTTCCTAGTTTATGTGAAGAACTTTGATGATAATAATAAAACATAAACACTATTTATTAAATAAGGATGATGACAACAATGAAATTTAAGCCAAACTGAGAAAAATAGTATCTCGTGGTACAGAATTCCATAACATTTAGAAATTTGGACTTTACAGCTATTTTTCTCTGCCTGAAACATGTGTGCCAGTTCTATTTATACAAGGGAATAGTGACATCCTGTGTATAGCTAGACTAATTGCCTCTGTAATTAACCTATTTGAGGAGGAAGTTACATAGAAATAAAATATCTTTGAGTACTGAAAGAGGCAATTTTGTCTTAAAGCAAACCTCTAACTTTACTAAAGGCCGTGGGTAAAATCAAAACAATTGTCTCCTTCTCTTATTTTTTCAGTTTCTTCCATCCCTCCTTTACTTCTATCCATTTTTTTTCTTTTTTTCTGTTCTTGTTCTCTCCATTTTCTCCCTTCTACCTTTATTTTCCATACTATAAGCTAAAAATATAGTATTATTATGAGTGAAGATTCTATTTTTAAACCTATAATTGGACAAAGATATAAGTGTGGTAAAATGAAATAGCTCTTTAGATTCAATGCTATTCAGATGTCTTTTTTGGTTAAGAGTAAGATACGTATAGAATCATTTGGGTGTCTTGGAGGCTCAGGACAAAAAATCTTAAGCTTCTTCCTTCTCCCTTGGTAAAATATGTTTTAATTAAATTTAGAGAAAGGTGTGAAAGCATGCAGAAGTGGTTTACCCTTGACCTCTTACAACCAGCAGAATCTATTGGAAGGCAAAATATTGCCATAGAAAGGGTACAGTTTTTGGAGTCAGAATTATTAGTATTTTGCCCCAAAATGTATGACTAAGGGAGAAGAAGATAAACCATGTTTCTTCTGTGCCTATTTGCCACAAGTGCCCCTTGGAAGCATTTTAAAAGGTAATATGTTGCCAATACATTTGTAAGAGCAGTGGGAGAAAGCTAGGGTGAGATGCATGTCGAAGTTAGTCAAAATTATCCTGCTGTGTGTATCTCACAAAACACCAAACATCAGCAAGAGCCAGTGTCAGCGGTCCTGCCCAGCTCTAACCTTGTGTATAATTCTCTGCCCCATTGTCAGAATGGTATTTTGAACCAGATCACTTGTTTAAGATTTTGGGCATGAGGTAAGTGGTATGTTATAATTGACATATTTTTTCAAATCAAGTAACTAAGGTTGTATTTTGCATATTATACTAACTTGAAAGAGCTCAATTTACAGTTTTGCCCACTACTAAGAATTTTCTTGTGAAATATTTGAGAATTTTAAGCCAAAGCAAACTTAGTCACTGCATTATATAATGATTGCCAAGCATGAAATAGTTGGAGTGAAAATGTTTTTGGGGTTCAGACTTCCTCAACTTCCAGGAGAAACTTTGGATGCCTCAATTTCTTTGTCTGAGAAGTGAGGGTAAAAATTCCCACTTTATAAGGTAATCTTGAGACTTTAGTGAAGAAACATTGTGTAATACTATGCATAGTGCCTGTAAATTAATGCTTAATAAATAGTAGCTAATACTATTTTAGATAATACTTGATAAAGCAAAATAATTTTAATAAATACTTCAGTATAAAGGTATTTAACTTCATCTGACTTAACTGTTCTTCAAGTGGATTTGTTTAATGACCTCATTCTTGCATTGTTTTATAATCTCTACCATAGTAACCTTTCACTTCTATTGATAATTTATATTAGTGATAACTAGATCACCATTCTTGGAAGACAGTGAAAGGGCCCCTTCTGTTTTGTGTTCCAGTGGCATTTCCTCTACAATGCAGGTTTTAGGGAAGGTAGCAGGATACATATAGGATTTTCCTTAGCCTCCTGCATAGAACATACACTTATACACTGCATATAGTAAGCATTAAATAAATGCTGATGAAGGCATGCTGCAAGGAGAAAGCCCTAGAAGCTTGTTTGTCTTGTCATTTTTGTTTTACATTCTTAAATATTTCACTTTGAAGTTTCTCTTTCATGTAAATGATGTTAAAGGAAGGTAAATAACCGATTAAAAATCATTATTCCTTCTCCTCCTCTTATCTACATCTCTCAAAATTTAATCCACAGCAAACTTATCTGGAAGCAGTTAATTATTATTTTTTTATGTTAGAAAATATAGTTTATTTAAAAGTAAATCAGAGAGAGAGAGAAGGAGAAAGAAAGAGGAGATTCACCTCCCCAAGGTAGGGAAGGGGACCAAAGCCAAGAAACATGGCGATGACCATAGCTCAAAGAGCATATGGCCACACCAGAGTCAAGTAAGGCAATGGCAGTTAATTATTTTTTGTAAGACTTCCGAAGCTTGCTCTATAGAAGTTTGACTTTAGTTGCCATATGCAAATAAGAATGGAAAAAGCATCTATTATTTATTGTACACTTCGGGTGTCTTGCTCAATGCTTTTTCTCTATGACTGAATCCGTCCAACAAAAGTTAATGTTTAGGTTAGTTAGTATCCAGTTTTAAAAAGTCAAAAGTCTTCATTGGTTATAAGAAAGGCATAATTTTCAACTAAATGGTTTAGTATGAATTTGCCATTGCTTAAGTCAAAGCATTCAGAAACTCTAAAAAATAAAATGAAATGCTGACAGTTTTTTTTTAATGAAAAAATAATCAGCTTTTACACAGAAATCCAATTCATAGCTTAAGAAAATTTAGTAGTAAAAACGATAAAGGAAGGATTTCGGCAAAAAGAATGAAGACCTTGCATATTCTTCTGGAAGGATCTGAGGTGCACTGAGATTGAGAGGCCTGGGTATGGTGTTGTCTGTGAGCTGGGGTGTAATTTAGTGAGCTGACAGGCAGAGTGAAGTATCTCCTCAATATCTGTGTTTGGCAGAAGAGATGAATGCATACATCAGGAAACAATGTTTAAGTGTTTTATTTCCTTATTTCAGCCTGTCAAACTGTCAGTGTAGTTAATGGCCACCAAGAGAGAAAGAGAGAGAGAGGAAAGAGGAGGAACAGAGAGAAACAAAGGTACTATGGAATCTGCAAAGAAAGAAACCAGGAACACATTTGCATGTTTCTGTGGCATAATGGTCTGTCGGACAAAAATAACTCACTATATTCATCTCTCTACTAAAGCCAGATGTGGTGGTTCCTTACCTACAATCCCAGCACCCCTCTCTTTCCTTCGTTTATGTCCTTAATCATTGCTTCACTTAACTTTGATCTCAGTGATTACTTTCATTGAAGTCTAGATTGATTATCAATACTTAAGGGATTATTTTATGTTATATTGGTAGTGTTCAGTTTTGCTCAGTTTTCTGAGTCTACTGTCTTGTTTGTATTGTTTAGAAAATCTGATATTAATGCTGTTTAGTAAAAGTGTTCACTCTTCTATATAAAATATATCTTTTTAAGTTTTTGAGTGTTTTAAAATCAATAAAGAATGAATTGGGCCTGATTTTGACCAATTGCATCTTTCTTTTTTTAAAAAAAAAAAAAAATGACTCAAAGTGAAATGAATAAATCAGACATTTTACTTTTAGGAGTACTAAAGTGTTTTAAATTTCTAGAAAAACCTGAGCACAGCCAGGGATTTCTATTTTATAAAGAGGAAATTTTTATTTTGAATGTTTTTGTACTGGGAGTAAGTTATTTTTCCATAGAAATAGAAAAACCTCTTATTTACCTCCATGTCAAACTCTGAATTTAAAATCTTTGAATTCATACCAGTGATGAATATTTTTAATAATAATCACTTTTGGCTGCCTTGCCAGCTGAAAGTATTTAATTAGGAGGAAAATAACAATTTGCTTTTTAAATATCAATTTTTTTAAATATCAATTTTTTAAATCTTACATCATGAAAAAAATAAAAAATATGTTGAGTACCTACAAAAATTTTTTATTTTTATTTATTTTTGTTAAAAATTTTTTAAAATCTTATATAACGATCTAAAACTATCATGGGGTATTGAACACAGTGGGGCCTGATTCTGACCAATCATTAAATCACTTGGAAGCCATTTAAAAATGCTCTTGGGCTCCCTCCAGATTGCCAGGATGGGTATCTCCAGGGATGGGAGTCCAGCATATGTGTGTGTGTGTGTAAGATGCATCCCCCTGCCCCCCGACTTCACTCCTGAATCACTAACCCCAGGTGATATTGGTGATTATCCAGGCTAGGAACCATGCTGTCCTGATCTTGCAAAGAGTACTACTCCAGTGATCAGTACAATTCTGACTGATTTCTAACATTATCATTTACTCACTGAATAACCTTGGGGCCAATCACAAGCTTTTAGAGAGCAAGTTTTTTTCAACTATATATAATTTGTATGACCTTTTCTTCCCTAAAATCTTACGACTTCATTATATTAATGAAGTTTCAAAAAGTTTTAAAGTCAACACACATGCACACACATTGTTTCTTATTAGTTTTTTTCTCTTAACTTAATGGAAACAAACAAATAGAAAAACAACAAGAGTCTAAGAATCTCTGCTCTCGTTCCCAGTTGGAGTTAAAACATTCTTGATTGGACCTCCCATTTTGTGATCCCAGTCATACAAATTTAATCATTAAAATAAAAATGTACTACTCTGCCCTTTAGATCTTCAGCTGAAAAACTAAACTCCTCCATCTGCCCAAACTTGCTTCTGTATCGGTGCTCATATCTGAACAAATGACACTACCATGCATCCTGTTGTGTTAGCCTTTCTTCTCATTTGTCTTTGGTATTCTATGGTAATTTTGGCCCCTAAAATATTGTTCAACTGTCAGCTTCTCTTTATCTCCATCACCATTCATCCTGGACTGAGGTACCATCTTTCCTGGATTCAGCAATAACCTCCCAATTGAGAGTCTTTCCATGCCATTTTGCTGCCCTCTGCTCCAGTAGATGCTCATTCCTCCTCAGAGATTTTAAACAGCAAGTCTGATCCGAGGTCTTCCCTAATGCAAAACTATCAGTGGCTTTTCACTGAGTTTAAGATACAGACCACAGTTAATGGCATGGTCTGCAGGGCCCCATGTGATCTCCCCTATTCTTCCCCCACTCACTTTCTGCTCTCTAGGCGCACTGACTCTCTTTCACACATGGTACACTCCCTTCCCATCTTAGGGCTATTAAGTCATTGTCTTTTTCTTTCTGCCTGGACATTTCTTCACCTCCAACTCATCCTTTTCAGGCCAACTGAAATAACATTTCCTCAGGAGAACATTTTCTGATGCCCAGATATGATTAGGTCCGCCTGGTATACTTTTAGAATACCTTAGGTTTCTTCTCAAGAGTGCAGCAACAGGCCTAGAGCAAATGCTTTTACACTCTTCTTTGTTGCAGAGAAGTACAGATCATTTTTCACAGTTTATGATTTTATATCAATACAATGGTTTATTTTTATTTTTTTATTTTTTATTTTTTTTATATTTTTATTTTTTATTATGGTATTGTGGGGTAACAATGGTTAATTTTAAACTTATCCAGAAGATTATAAGCTTGGTAAGGGAGGGATCATGACTAATTTGTTCACCTTTGATTTCCTAATTCTTCACTGTGTGTAGTATGTAGTAGGCTCTCATATATTTGTTGAGTAAAAGAATAAATGAAGTAGTAGAAGGAAAGTGCTTTCTTATGTAGGAGGACCTTTGCCTTCAGTATATTCTCTTTCCAGCCCTTTGGTCTATTAAAAACATTATCATTTTTCCACATCAAGAAATGTTTCCTCAACCTGCTCCCATTTTGCTTTCTCTGTTCCAGCAACATCTGGACTCCTGGTTTCAACTATTTTCTGTGCTTCTCTGAGACGAAGAGGAATATAAAGGCATTTGCTCTAGGCCTGTTACTGCATTCTTGAGAAGAAACCTAAAATTGTGCATAGTTCTATGGAAGACATGCAGGTAGAGAAGAGGCCCCTTCAATGTTTCTTTACAGGAAAAGATTCCATTTTTTGAACTCTTCTGTTTGTCCAGTAAAGGGGTTTTCCGTACCTGGTACATAAATCTCAGATCTAACCTGGCTAGTCAGAGTGTCAGTTTCTTGTCTTGACAAAGCACATTGACATAGGGTATTGGTGATGAGGGCAGCTTATAGAGGATAAGATTTGAGATACAGGGTTTAGTTACAGTAGGCAATTTATTGTTGTCTGCTTTTCAAGGATTTCGGATTCTCCATAAAATCTTATGACTTGGGAAATTACAACCCCTGCCATGTACCTCATGCATTAGAGGGCCTTCTTCTTGGCCCTTTTCTGTCTGTACCCCCATCCCGTGAGTAGTTGAGAAATCCATAAGACCCCCTCATTCTAGACATGTTCCAGGTACCTCATACCTCATTTGTCCAAAGACCTTGGACCTACTAATGAGGCCCATGCAGGCTTCTGCAATGTCTGCTTTTCAGAAGTTGTGCTCTCTGCCACTGGGGTGTACAATTCTAGGTCCAAACATTGCCACAAGACAGCTGTTTGAGAAGGGTTGGCCACAGAGAGGGAGAGCTTCTGTTTGTCCTCTTGTCCTGGGTCTGCAAATGTTAGGGAGACACTTGAGAGTAGATGAGAGCTTTAAAGAGAAGTGAACAGAAGATGAAGACCTGACGAACACAGCATCATGGCCTAGACAAGCTAATATTTGACTAAATGGATAAATAAAACAATATGTATCTGAGGTAAACAACTTCTAAAAAGAAGTTGACTAGAAAATGCAGAATTAGCAAAGTAGAGCCTTGATGTTTACAATGTTACTTTCATACCTAGTCAGTACCCACATGACTATTGGGACATTTGTTCTGGAAAAAAAGCTCATGGCAATGATCCATGGCATGAAACCTGTTGGATCCAGTTGCCATGGCCCCACTGGAATGAAGTACGTTCATTATTCAAATTTTTTGAGAGAGAGAGAGAATTGAGAATTGATTTTGTATTTGTTTCTGATTATATAATCAATAGATAATCTTTTCCCAGAATTTCTACTTGTGAAGTATAGAGACCTTGTTATTTTCATTATTGAGAGGAAAAAATTAACAACCTAAGTGCAAGTCAGTAGCATAGTTAGAATTTATTATTGTGAAAACACCTGCTCACTCACTGCTATCCTAAGCTAACAAAAATCTCATACTACTCAAAATCTCCAAATCTAATACTGCTAAAGAAAATCAGGAAGGAAAAAAGTGTGAGACTTCTTTGCTATCAAAATACTTAAACAATTTCCATCAGCAGGCAACTCTTTCCCCTTAAGCCAACAGCTTTCTCTTCCACAGTGCTTTAGGAATCTTTTGCAAAGTTGAAAGAGCTTTAATTTTAATGTAACTATTATATTCAAGACATTAATGACCTGGATCACTGAAAATAACCATGGTAACAGGTGAGAAATCAAAGATAGTTAATTTAATTGCCACAGAAAGAAAATAAGTGCAAATAATCTATAATTCTTCAATTCCAATATGTACATGTTATTTTCTTACTGCATTAATTACCCAATAGTTAGACAGAAATTATCTAGTTGTTGCTCTGTGACTCTCCATTGTATTCATGTAATGGTTTTTACTCTAATAACTAATCATTATAATTTCTTACCTCAGCAGTTTGGGCTGCCATGGACTGGGTAACATGTTCATTCAATTGACATTAGCATTTTTTAATAACAATAAAAATGATACTTTAAGTATAGAGGAAAGGAATTAAGCCATTCTTTCAACCTAGGTACCCAAAGGCCATTCCAATTCACTACCTCTCTACAAACTGCTAATGATCTGGTCCTGCTTCTCAAACTGAAATATTTAAAAATTCTTCTCGATTTCTTAATTCTTTTTCTAGGAGTTATTGGAACATTCTCATAGAACCTTACTCAGAAGTGAGAAGCAAGAATCCTAACTAGGGAAGTGTTATGTGTCCATTGTGAGTGCTAGGGATATTTTGTTATGTGTCCATTGTGGGTCAAATCTTTTGCTAAGCTGGGAATACAATGATCAATAAGATAGGGATATAGGTACAGGTGATAAAGCAAGGAATTATGGCTAATGAGCAATTTTGTATAATTTTTTATTTTAATTTAGTCCAGGTACTCTACAAGATAGTAGATAGATGGCATCTAAATTTCCAGACTTGGTGGAATAATTTTGTAGTATAACAATGTAGAGGATAATCGGTTGTATAATTTAAAATAATATCTACTACTTCTTGAATGTTTTCTATGTCCCAGATACAGGCATTTAATGCTCACACACATACATGATGCCCCCATACGTGGATTCTTTTATCTCCAATTTTCACATCAGAAAACAAGTTAAAACCTGACAGAAGTCATCTAAGCAAGTAAGAGGGAACAGATCTCAGTGCAGCCTGAGCTCTACTAAGTTCCAAGGTTTCTGCAGAAGGAATAAGTAAGAGTCTTTTCAGTGCTGACACTTTCAACAGTCAGTGCTCAATGAAAAGAATGTTAGATTTTAATTGATTCTGTTCCCTATTTTAATTTCTGCAGCAAAACCATTTCAAAAATAATCTATCCTATCTTTTAAATTGGTTTCTCAATCTCCTTGACAATTTTGTCTCCAAAACTGCCTTAATAGGAAAGAAGAAAATGAAGAAATGAACAAAGGTAGATACATGCTAAAAAGGAAATATAGAACCACTTCACACCTATCAGGCTGACTATTATTTTTAAAAATGTGTCGGCAAAGATGTGGAGAAATTAGAACTCTTATGAGCTGTTGATGAGAATGTAAAATAGTTAGCCAGTAGGGAAAACAGTATGGGGTTTCTCAAAGAGTTAAATGTGTAATTTACCATACGATCCAGCAGTTCTCCTTCTGTACATATTTCCAAAAGAATTGAAAGCAGGTTTCAAAGAGATATGTGTACACTCATGTTTGCAACAGTGCTATTTATAATAACCAAAAGGTGGAAACAACTCAGGTATCCATTGATGAATACATGAATAAACAAATTTGGAATATACCTACAACAGAATATTATTCAGCCTTCAGGAGGAAGGAAGTTCTGATACATGCTACAGCATGATTAAACCAGGAGGACATTATGCTAAGTAAAAATAAGCCAGTCACAAAAAGACCAATACTGTCTTTGTGAGTATTCTACTTATGTGAAGTACCCACAGTAGTCAAAATCACAGAGACAGAAAGTAGCATGGGGATTACCAGGAGCTGGGGGTTGAACAGAAAGGGGACTTGTTTAGTGGTTATAGAGTTTCAGTTGCAAGATGAAAAAGTTCTGGAGATTAGTTGCACAACATTTAAAAATAATTAAGGTGATAAATGCCATGATCTGTGTATTTGGCCATATTAAAACTGTTTTAATGGTGGTATGGAAGGCTATATGACAGAAAGGAACTGGGGAGAGAGGAGAACCTCATTAGATAAGTCGTTCAACAAAGATATCCAGTTCTGCCAAAAGCCAAGGAGAGAGAGAGAGAGAGAGGTCTGTCTAGGCAGAGAGATCTGAAAATATAAATCCCTCAATTGAGAAAGAATTGAGTATATTTGACTGAAATGAAAGTCCATGGGGCATTTAACATAGCAGCATGTGATGAGCTTGGAGCAAGATAGAAGGAGGCTGATCAGAGAAGGACTAGTAGACATGGAAATGATTTTGGACTGCATCCTCATCATTTCTTTTGGCTTTACTTCCAAAGGCTCTTTGTATTGCAGGAGATCACAAATGTTAAAGTATCCATTTGTTTCAAAACTTGTAATTGTCACACTTCTTAAGGTCATGATTCAAATATCTCTGTTGCACAAAGACTCATTTTAAAAATGTTCCAGAGGTAGTGTGTTAATTTGGTGAGTTTTCTTTCTTTTATTAACTATATTATCTCTGAAACAATTGCAACCTGAAAAGATTTCTCTTTATATCTGGCTGTCTGGTAAAATAGCAGTGAACCACTACTTAAAACACTGCATTCATTTTATATTTGAAAGTACTTCAAACCATCTCTGGAAGTTTTCTGGGGCCAGGTCAGTTCATCAATCCTTACTACAATGATTTTGGAGATTCTGGAAGTCCTAGTTTAAGCAATTAGTATTGCTAACTTTGCTGAAAACTGTCTAGTAACTGCAGTTAGCAGTGTCAATTCATGACAGATAGTTTAATACTGTAGTCACATCCTAGAGTTGTTAATATGCAGAATTTAAAAGTTTATTGAAGTGGCAGCTGTCATCATATAAACATATTTTCTTAAGTGTATTCCAAAAAGCAATTTTTTCTAAAATTCAAACATGTATTTTATTGTTAAATCCCTCTTAAATACTGATTTTCTTTTAGGAAAAGCCATTATTTAAAGTATTAATAACCCTAATTTCAAGAGATATATTGTATGTCATGGTGACTATAGTTAATAACAATATATTACATACTTGAAACTACTAAGAGAGTAGATTTTAAGTGTTCATACCACAGGAAAATAAATGTGTGAGGTAATAGGTTGATTAGGTTGATTTAGCTATTCTACAATGTACAGACTCTTCCCTGGGTATTCTTGGAGGGTTGGTTCTAGGACCCTATGCAGATACCAAAATTCAAGGATGCTCAAGTCCCTGATATAAAATGGTGTGCAGTATTTGCCCATAACCTATGCACATCCTCTTGTATCTTTAACTCATCTCCAAATTGCTTATAATGGTTAATTCAGTGCCTACACTTCACTTCGTCTGTGTGGATTCAGCATAGTACTTACCAGGCAAATACAAGTTTTGCTTTTTTGAAACTTTGTAGCATTCCCCCCCCCCACCATAGTTCAATCCAATGTTAGTTGAGTCCACAGATGTGGAACCCACAGATATGGAGGGCTGACTATACAACTGAAAACATCATATTATACACCATACATTTTATAATTTTTATTTGTCAGTGAGAAAAATACTCTAAAAATAAAATATTAATAACTGAAAAAGACATATATATATTTGAATATAATGAATACATTTATGCTATATTCTGCACCTTTTTTCCATATGTCTGGAAATTGTACCCCCTTTTGGAATATTGTTTCCTGCTATTCAACATTGTACAGCAGCCCTAAAAGACTTCCCATCTGACTTTTTCTTACCCACTTCTTACCTCACGTTTGTGTCAAATTATTGGAAATGTGTAAGGATTCTGGGAAGATCTCCCTAAATGCACCAATGATGTTCATTCCCCTACATTTCAATAAAGAGAACTGAATGTGGAAGATTGGAAGTGTGACTTTGAAGAAAAGCAGAAATATATTCATAAGGGGATGACATGTCAGTTGAAACTTAAAGTTGATGAAGTATAAGTGTGTTTGGACCAGACAGTCAAACACAGAGACAGGGTAGTAAGCATGATTTATGGTACTAAATGAAAAGGCCCTCTTTCTGGGCTACCTTGTTTGCACCACGTCCAGTAGAGAACAGAAGGAATGCATGTGCAGAGAGAGCAACAGAGCATGTGTAGCTTCCGGGAACAAGCCCCAGATGAAACCATTAGTACCTGAGTGTCATTCATTCTCTTTCACGACAATTCTGTTAATGCCTTAAGTGAGGGAGAAATAAACTTCACAGTGTATCCATGTGCAGTCTAGCAATTTTAAGTACTAAAAAGAAATAACATAGAACAAAATGGCATTTTAAAGTATTTTAGGTTGTGAGATAAATGATTAAGGGCAATAATCATATCATAACTCAGAATTATCAATTTTAATTTTGTAGCTTTCCACTTGGAGTATCAATATTCATAGTCTTAGTAAAACTAATTCTGATAATAATTCATGTAATCGATAACAGGTAATTGTCAAAAGAATATGAAGACCATGACCCTGTTTTCAATGAGTTTTTAAATTGTATAGAAGATACAACTGAAACATGAAACAATAGAGCAAGAAAGTACATTTTGGGTAGCTGTGCAATGGAAAACTGGAGAGAAAAAGGGCTAGGTGGACTAGGGGGTTGCCTGGAGAGGATTCATATACTTAGAACTTGAGCAGGAAAACTTGAATATGTATAGGCAGAGGTAGGCTCTGAAGGTGTGATCACCTGAAGTCTTGGTAAGTGAAAGGTCTATGAAGTTTTAGAACTTATGATAAAATGCCTGTGAATTTTACATTCTGTTCCACAGTACAAATGGAGTCATTCTAAAATAAAATGTTTGCATTACAGTCAAATGACTTAATTTTGTTGTCTGAGTCTCATATACCAGGATATATCAACCTGTTTCACCTATGGCATTCTCTTACCGCCCACACCACCACGTGTCCCCAGAAGTATGACTGACTACTTCAGTTTGAGAAGCACGGTTGTACAGACCACAGTGCATTTAAAAGGAAGAGCCTTCTTGGCCTTTAGCATGTAACCAGGCTGAGTAAATAAGGATTTCTTTACTCATTCAAAGACTCTCATACCATATGGTATGTGAACACATTCTTATATACAAGTTTAATGGGCTCTATAAGCCACCCAGGTTTCCTTATAAAAGTATAACTGGGGCCCAGATGGCTCCATTTGCTGATAAGAGTACATTTTCAGTAAGATGCCGTATGATTGGGTGCAAAGTCTACATCCTCCCAAGTCTTGATTTTAAAGTACAAGCCTTTGTTTTGTATTTCCATCTGAAGCCTGTTCGACCTCTGCCAAAAATATTTTTCAGTTATTCAGAGCACATTGGTGTGTTGTAATAAAAGACCACCCAGGCACATCCCTTTCAGTTGGCAAATTTCACTCAGAACAAGAAGCTCAGAACTGTTCTATCACTGATGAGAATGAATGAATCATTTGAAGGTTTGAAAAAGGTCAAGACTCTTTCGTTAGTTCACAGAGACTGGTCTCTGAGACTTTGTGTCGTCATGTTTAAAGATGAGTACAGTGGTCATCTGCACTCATCTCCGGCATGGAAGCTTGGGCCATCACTTTTCAGAAAGAGTAGTAGTCCGTAGTGGCGCCAGAGCTGCTCCCCACATCGTCCCTTTTGTGTCAAAAACCAAATCGCAAGCTGGGCAAGTAACAGTGAGAGTACACAGTGGAAAGGATAAGAAACTTAAAAGGAATTTTAAGGCACAATTTGTGTTTTACATGAAATTTATTTATCTAATGAGCATGAAAACATGTTCTGAAATGCCTAAAATCTTAAGTCATCCAAAGTTATAATGTAGGATTAAAACTCTTTGCCAAAAAATCCCCAACTTAACAATTGACACAACTTACAGTTGGCTGGCTTTTTGGCCACAACATTGCTTCCCCTGCTCTCACAAAATGCTTTCTCCACTGCCTACTTCTGTCTTAGATCCTTCCTCACAAATTGGTCCCTCCAACTTCTTACCTGTGACTCATCCAGAGTGGCTTGGTTTTTGGCAGGAACATTCATTCAACTACTCACTACTCATTTAAAGGATCTCTAAGTGCCTGCTATATACCTATACCTTCCTTGGAATTGGGGATATAGTAGTCAATAGGACAAAATCTACCAAATATGAAGCTGAAAGCAAATTAAAGATATAAAACTGAATGATATGATATCCTAGCTCAGTTCCACAGATATCTTATATAGATTAATATATATACTCCATCTGATCTAATCTAATCCATTTCATTTATCTATATATCTATATTCATATTTATTATCATCTATTTCTCTCTCTATATAATACTTTTTGTGTCTTCCTTTTACTTTCCCCTTAATAAACTAAAGTTCAAATAGAAAAGGGCATGAGTTAGAGCTAGGGGAAGATGGGGAGCCAAGGAACAAGCTGTTTTACTCTACTTATCTTTCCATGAATCCAAAAGGGATAAATTATAAAGAGATGAACCCACAGAGAAGTGTTGTAGGCAGATCTCTTCTAGAGTGGGAGAAGGCAAAAAAGGTGAGTAGGAAGCTAACTGGACTTCTAGGAACCTCTACCAGCCACTGGCCTGGCAATTATTTCACAAGACACTTTAGATCCATAATGTGAACCCCTTACTTCCCTACATTTTCTTTCTGACATTAGAGGAGGTGACAATTAAACTCACTTTTTGGAAAATTAAGAGTTACTGATTTTAAAAGGTGAGTGTGGTCATTCCAAGTCATGGGCATAAGTAATGTTAAGTAGGTATTAGGTGACACATGTGGTGAAGTGGGTTTGATATGGCTAAAGGGAAGTGTAGCTTTTGTGAAGTGTTGAAGCTAGGAAATTAGGTAGGAACCAGGTAAAGAAGGGTTTTTATTTACCGCTTGATATTTTCTTCTGAGTTCCCATAGGGAACCCTTAAATACATACAAATCACATGAATGACATGACTGGATTTACAGTTTGATAGAACATTCTGGTTGCTCTGTGAAGTTGAATAGAAAGGTAGAAAAACCAAAGTCAGGGAAATCCATTGGGAAGCTGTTGACGATATGCATTTCTTTTTTTTTTTTTTTGAGTTAGAGTCTCACTCTGTCGCCCAGACTGGAGAGCAGTGGCCCAGACTGGAGAACAATGGCATGCTCCTGGCCACCGCAGCCTCGACCTGCTGGCCTCCAGCGATCCTTTCGCCTCAGCCTTCCAAGTAACCGGAACTACAGGCGCGCGCTACCACGCCCGGCTAATTTTTTTTATTTGTTGTAGAGATGAGGTCTCGCCAAGTTGCCCAGGCCAGTCTCGAACCTGCGGGTTCAGGCAATTCACTCACCTCGGCCTCCCAAAATGTGGGATTACAGGCTGAGCCACTGAGCCCGGCAAAGATATACATTTCTAAATTAAGACAATGGCAGGAGGAATAGGTAATAGGGAAGCTCTGTAAGAAATTGTAAGGATCTATGAATTATATGACTTAATGATCAATTGGATATGAAAGAAAAGGAGAGATCATAGGGAGATTATATCAAAGTTTTGAACCTTGGTTACTAGGAGAATTTAAAAGCAAATAATTGAAGGACAAATTTGACCGGAAGTTATAATTGATTCATTTGGGGACAGAATGCATTTGTGTTACATGTAGGATATCCAGTTGGAGTTATCTAGTAGGAAAATGGAGGTATATAGGTCTGTATTTCAGCAGAAAGGTCTAGTTGGAGGTGTAGATTTGGCTAGAAATTGATGATTGAAGAGTTTGGATGAGGTCACTAAGAGTGAATGCAAGAAAAAGACGAGAATCAGGAATGGAGCTTGAAGAAAAATTTTCTCTCATTAGAGGAATCTGATATGAAGCTAATTAGCAATGGAGCCTGGAGAAATATTATTTGCAAGATCTAACCCTCCATGATACAGAGCAGTGCAGAGTGGGGGTCAGTCTGGTCTGAAGGCAAACATATAACTCTAAATGGATTTTTTTTAAGTCATGATTGCAAAAGTAGAGAATCAATAAAGCGTGATGTTTGATATTTTATTATTATTAATCAATTGTATTTGCTCCCATTTATCAAACTGAAATCATATTACAAGTGGATTACTAACCATCTTTTAAAATTACCTCACAGCAAAAGCACTTTTATACTCTGACGTTTTCATGAGATGGTCGCTTTTTTCTGTTAGTAGGTCCTGAGAACCAAAACATGCAAAAAATTGGTATTTGGTTGCCCAGGTGGCTATTAGTATTAGAAATACTGAGTACACTAAATTTAAACACGGGATCAGTGGTCTTGTGGAGTTCTCTCCTCAGATTCCAACTGCCTCGGTGGGGATGTGCACTTCGTCAAAATGAGCTAACAAAAAAAATTCTTCAGACAATTAGGCTTCCCTTGCTGGGCTTAAAATAAGTGAGTGTGTAGCTCTGTATTAAAAGGTGTGCTCTTGATAGAGTCTTTTTTGAGGTTCTCAATCAAAGAGCTCTGCTTTTCAGTGAGACCTTTAAACAGCATCGGCCTTTCCCTCAAAAGAGAAGGGCTAAAAAGAGTGCTGGACTCAATTGAATTTAACAGAAAGCCCATTGGTAACCAGTGAAGCAGAAAGGATGTGCTCAAATCACTGGGCTGCACGCTCTGTTGTAGACATCAGACGAGCCCATTTAGTGTCTACTGGTTCACACCAGATTCAGGAACTTGTTCACCAGCTTTAGCTCCCAGATATTTAAATGGTAGTATTTACCCCTTTCAGTGGGAAACCAAGAAATGACAAATCTGGAAGTGAATTCATTATGTCAGACTGCTAGTCTTCCTTTGACATTTTAGTTCCTGGGTAGTGAGTTGGGTGCCAGTGCTCTGATATAATATTGTCATGTTGAGTAGTGTTTAATTTATTTGGCTCAATCTAATGCTAGGCCTGAGATTATATTAAAATATCCATTCTGTAAGTACACTACCTTTCTAAATAGGTTATTCAGTAATGAGTGTGGAGTAATTTATGTGGTTTAAAAACAAACAGAAAAGCCTTTGTATGCTGTTTTAGGTTGGGTTCCCCACAAAAAAAACTCTGAAGGAAAGATTATGTGCAGGCTGTTTATGGAAGAGGGGTCTTGGGAGCCTCTGTAAGAGAAAGGCAAGCAGGACAGGACATGGGCTGTTGTTGGCGGGCAAGGCTCTTCTGCAAGGCTGTCCCTGCAGCATCATCCTCCCCAGGCAGACGCCTGAGCCACCAGAGCACTTTGCCCTACCCCCTCACATCCAGACACTGGGTATTGGCTGCAGCCAGGGAGAATAAAACCTTGGGTGGGAGGCAGCTGGGAATTTCCATTTTCCATTTTTCCATAAGTGACTCAATTGTGAGCTGTCTGCACCAGCTTTTGCTGCAGCCGGGGGAATGACTGTCAGGGCCTTGAAGAGGAACCTGCGTGGCACACCCCATTGTCCCCTACATTTGATTACTGCTTTGTCCCACTTCTGTCATATCGCCACTGTCATTCTAGTGTGAGTTGCCAGCAATTTTTGGCTATACTGGAACAGTTGCCACATAAAAGTTTTCTTTCATGCAATTCTTTGTTCTATTTTCCTCATTGTGTCCAATTATCTTTGAAAAATGCGGATCTGATTCTGTCTGTCTTCTATACAACCCTTCAGTGGCTCCCATTGCACTCACGAGTAAATGTCCAAATCCCTAACAAGGCTCACAGTTTCCTGCCTGGCTACTCTGTGACCTCCTATCTTGCCATTGCCATTTTCATGTTCACTTTTTGTACTATAACCACCAAGTCCTTCTCATCTCAGGGCCTTTGCACACACATGTTGTATCCTCCGCCTAGAATGCTCCACTTTTTCTGCTGCTCTAAATCATATCCACACCCTGTTAGCTCCTAGTAGGGACCCTGACACAAATCCTTTATTGATTCTCTAGAGGAGGTCCAATTCATGTCACATAAGTTCCATATGTCTACTGCACTGGATTCTGTACTTTTTTCCAATAGCTTTGTAAGTGCGTGTTTGTGAGAGAGAGAGAGAGAGAGAGAGAGAGAGAGAGAGAGAGAGAGAGAGAGAAAGACAGAGAGCACATGCGCACGCGCTAGAGAGAGAGAGACAGAGACAGAGACAGAGATGGAGAGAGACAGAGAGAGAGACAAGGAGACAGGCAAGAACTGATTATTTGTATAATGCCTTTTTTACCATTAGACTGCAAGTTCCAGAAGAGGGAAGCCTTAATCCCTGCCCCTACACCCTGCCATACTGCCTGGCACATAGTAATGACAAACCAATATTTGTAGAATAAATAAAAATGAATAATAAACCTGAAAACAAAATCTGGGACTGACTCTGGTCAATCTAAAAAATATAACATTATGTGCAATCATCATTTCAATCATTAATCATCAACTTTATTGCCTAATTATGTGTCAAAAGTATAACATTTTCCTAACTTTTCTACATTTTACTACATTTTAGTCTTCCTTATTCTCTTTAGAATATAGAAAATATATGTATATATATACACATTTTATAGATGTAACATGGGATGAATTTTATATGAAGAATAGAGCATATACTCATCTGGTCTTGTTTTATAGTTGTCTTAACCTTTTACCATTTTAACACATCATAATGTATGTACCCACTAAGAACTTCAAATAACTTGTGTAAAATGTAGAAAATAATAGAAATATCTAAGCAAATCACCAATAAAGTAAAATATTTATGATAGCAATAAAACAAACATTTTATAAATGTGAATTGTTATATAAATGCAGGCCTTAATAATAAAGACTACTGGAAATTTGTCAATGATACTAGGGTTTATAGGATCTATACTCAACTAAATAAATAAGTTTTCTATTACTTATATTTGTATTTCAAAAACCAGGGAAAAGAAAGATCGTTGACATGCCTTAAATGAATGATTTAAAATATTTTACTCCTTGAATTTTATATTTAAAAGTAACATGGAATAAATCTCAGTCTAGGTGAAAAACTCATTCCTTATGCAAAAAAAAGTTTGTGTGTCACCCTCTGATTGCATGTCATTCTAGAAAGTTCTTGTGTCATTTCTTAATACTGAATGTTTCTACATACAGCTTTTATATTGTGTGACCTATTTATAATTCGTCTGTTAAAAATCATATTGCAGAATTTCAGTGCCTTAAAGATCTACCCATTAGCAAAAATTTCCTCTCTTGCTCTAGTGTCAGTGTCACTTTTAAGACTGATTTTTTGTGGCAATGTCATTTTTAAGAGCTTGTATAATCCATGTCTACCAAACTTAAAAGAGGCAGTGTGAGAGCCCCATTTTTAAAAATTCAGATTCAGAAAGATAATGCCAATAAACTGGATAATGGCGTTAATAATACATCTGGGAATTGTGAACTAGAAATAGAGTCTGATTAAAGAACTTACAAAAAGTAAAGTGAATATCATTCCTATGCTCAGATGTTGAAAGCCCTGGATACAAAAGACCTCTGCTAATATTCCCTCAGGAGACGTTACACTCTTTAATTTATCCCAGTACACTTAGTGGGTGATTAGTGCTTGGACTCTGGTTAAGCTTTGGTAATGTGATGGTTCCCTTGCCACCTAAACCATTGACTGCAGCAAGGAATTCTGAGATCTCACTGTCTTAGTTTCCTTTCAGTAAGCATCCATGTGTATCTTATATTGCATGAATTTGGTGTGTAACTCCACAAAAGAAATATTTAGTTTGGCTAATACAGATCCTTTTACAAAGCTAATTTTCTTGAAAAATGCCCAAAGGCTTGCATTTGACTATTAAGTATCTGGGCCCCACCCACATGTCTGCTCAGTTAGGTTGTCCTTTAATAAAGAGGATTGTATTTGCTGCTCTGTAGTGACAGCTATGCCTACAGGTTGTCTTTTCTCTTCTACTCCTCTGATATTTTAGTTTTATATTTCATATGTCTCTAGGAGGGAGAGAGCATTTTCTTTCTCTCTTTTTATTTTTTAGCAAACTATATTTAGGTAGGAAAGTGAGATGTTTTATATAATAGGTACTTTTAAAAGTAAAGAGTTTCATGATACAAGAATTTCTTAAATGTTTGAATACTATATCCAGTTGCACCTGAATGATATGCTTTGAGTCTTCATGTAAAAATTTCTTACTTGATTTTCCTGCCTCTCAATGAATGCCAAAAATGGGAGTTCTTCAGTGCCAGGATTATGTCTTATTGATCTTGTCCCCCAATCACAGAACAGTTCTTGGTACAGCTTTGAATGATTGTCTGATGTTATGCTGAACTTTGATATAAATAACCATATTTCCCATATTTTATTTCCAAGTCTAAATTTAGGAAAGAGTGTCAATTGCATGTTACTACCAAGAAAAATTTAATAGTATGGTTACAGATAAAAGATAGTATTCCTAACCTGGAACCAGAAACCATTGAAAATATACTTGATAACATATTCCAATTCCTAAGCCTTGAAATTATATTGAAAATTTGGCTAATGAAAGCAGACAGTTGTAAATAGTATCTACAAGAGAATGTGCCTCATCTGAAGCCTTTTTAAATGTAAAGCTAAGGACAGTGATAAAATAATGAGACTCCAAGTCAGGGTCACAATTTAACTTTAATATACATTTCCAGGTGTTAGGTACTTTGTTTTCAAAATGCCAGCACTCCATCTAAGTAAGAAGCTGCCCCTAAAAAAGAATAAGCTTCTCATACCTTAATGTATACTTGGGTAAATATTTTATTTTCTCCAAGGATGTTTGCATTTTAAATCCGACAGCATAGTAGTTAGGGTCCTGCAGCCAAACTGCCTGAATTTAAATTACATTGTCTCATACTCATTAAGTGACCTCTAGCAGGTGGATTTTTTTTTTTTTGAGTCAGGGTCTCACTTTGTCACTCAGGCTGGTGGAGTGCAGTGGCACAATCACGACTCAACACAGCCTTTGGCTCCTGGGCTCCTGAGATCCTCCTGTGTCAGCATCGCAGAGTAACTGGAACTATAGGTGTATGCCACCACACCTGGCTAATTTAAAAAATTTTTTGTAGTGGTGAGGTGTTGCTATGGTGCCAAAGCAGTTCTCAAACTCCTGGGCTTAAGCCATCCTCCTGCCTCTGCCTTCTTTGCAAAGTGCTGGGATTATAGGTGTGGACCACCACCACGCCTGGCCTGCTGGGAGGATTAAGTAAATTAATTTATATAATGCATTTATAGCCGTGCCTAGCACTTGCTAAATGCTCAATAAGGGCTCCTGTTATCCTTATGATTGCTACAATAAAATGAAAATGAATGGCAATGACCCCTTATAGATTATTTTATTCGTGGCGGATGAAGAATGATTTTTTTTCCCCAGAAAAGAATCAAGGGCTATTTTGGGGGCACATTTGAAATAGCTACAGGGTGATTGTATGTGCTACATACAGTAATGGTTCACATTTGTTAGGACAGGCCAAAGAATCTAGAGGTGGTAGAAAGAAGAATTGTTCTTTCATTATGCCAAGGAGTTCGTTGTGGTTTGTAGCATTAGAATTTGTGAATTGGAGATAAAAGAGGTACCATCTAATAATGTTTTACTGTTTCAAAATGCCTTAATATTCATTTTTACAGAATGAAAGCAGTATTTTTACATTTTAGAGAATTGGGAAAATGAAGAATAATCTCAAAATAAATTCCCTAGTATCAGAGAAAAGTCAATATTAATACTTTATATATTTTCATCCAGATATCTATTTTTTTAATACAATTGGTATTGTGAACTGTAAATAATGGCATTAAATGTTGCATTTATCACTTAATTGATTTTGATCAATTTTTTATTGCTTAAATATTCATAGTTAATGAGACTTTTAATGATTTGTCATTATGTAAATAAAGTTTTCTAGTCTATATGATGTACTAATATGTATTTGACTATTCTATGGGTGAGCACCGAGGTTTTTTCCTAATGCTTTGCTCTAAATTGTATCAGTGTACAAAAAACTTTGTTTACATCTTTGCTAATTTTGTGAAGGCAGATCCTTGGAACTGGAACTAAATCAAAGGGCATGAGCATTGCCCCTTCGGCTTTTGGTAACTTTCCATCAGCAGTGTAAAGTAGGGCTGGCCTCACTGTCCCCTTGCCAGGACTGTGCATTTTAATATTAACATTTGGCAAAATGATAGGCAATAAAAGGCATCTCATTATTTTAATCTAACACTTCTTTGTTTTTTAGTGAAGATAAATTTTTATATTTTTATTCCATTTGTATTTCTTAGTCTATGAATTTTTTGTTCACATTCTTTGTCTATTTTTTTGTTGGGATATATTTTCTACATGATTATGAGTCCTCTTAATATAGTACATTTTTCTTCACAGTGATTATAAATGCATTCTTCTCTTTAATCTGCCTTTTAATTTTAAATGTATTCAATGTAAATTTTTATTTTTACAGTAAAATCTATAATTTTATTTTTTGATTTCTTTTATGTTCAGAAAATATAACTAATCATACATACTTTTGGCGATAATTTTGTTTTTAATGATCTTATTTCTGTTAATACAAGATTTGAGAAGTTTAGCTTTGTGCTAACCATAATTTAGGATTATTATTGGAATAGAGTTAACAACAACCAAAAAATTTAATAATATTGAAAACTGACAGCCTGTCTTTTTACTGACATTAGTGGTATAATATATTTTTAGGTATGCACTTGTTTTGTTAAACTGTTGTATTAAGACAGCTTTTATCATGTTAAAAAATGATGTACTTCTGTATTTAATTTCCTAAGAGTTTTTGTTGTTTAAATGTTGAGTGGATTTCTTAATATTTTAAAATCTAGTAAAATGATCATACTGATGTGAATTTTAAATAAATCAATATATACAAATGATAGACTCTCCTTGGGTTAGTGGAAATACCATTGAGTATAGTTTGCCTGCATTTTGTTTAGACTTTTCCCATCTATATTCATAAGTGGGCTTAGTCTGCATTGTAACCTTGCCATCTCTTTGATTGAAATGTTCTATTTTAATCTATCTTACATATTGAGCATCCGTAAAAATTTTATTCTAAGAAAATATTCCAGTTATAAATTTATTTATAAAGTTTAAAAATTATTAGTTTATTCAATGCTTATTTGCTGGTAATTTTGTCCCTTTTAGTGTCTATATTAAGCAGTGTAATGACATGAATACAGCTTTCTGTGTTTTTTGATGTTTCATATCTGTATTCTTAGAAAGTTTATTGATGGAAAAAATATAACTCCAAAATATAGTATGGCAACTCTTTCAATATTTGTTATAGATTTTCATCTATTTGGGCTTTTTGTTTATATTGGTTGCATTTTGATAAGTTTTTATTTCTAAACAACTTCAAGCAAATTGAAACCTCCATTTCTTGGTAAATTAATTTTTTTTTTTTTTTTTGAGTTGGAGTCTCACTCACCTAGACTGGAGTGCAGTGGCCGCTCCCGGCCACCGCAGCCTCGACCTGCTGGGCTCCAGCGATCCTTCCGCCTCAGCCTTCCGAGTAGCCGGAATTACAGGTGCG